>WAAD01022328.1:2232-14732 GCA_013389945.1 Fregata magnificens
TTTTACACGTACTGAGCATTTCTACAATATAACATGGTAGCAGAGTCAAAGACTTAGCAGGTTCCTATAAAGCTGTATGTCCCTCTGTTTCTGTGATCTTTTAGATTATTTTTTTGAAACATTAACTAATTTTGCCCCTTTCAGTTCAGAAGGTTCCAATGCAATATAAAATTAGGCATACAAATTAAAGTGACTATGACACTGGAATTTTTAGGATTCCTAAAGTGGAGAAGCTTATATAATGGCAGTGCCTGCACATCTTTCACTTTTTGAGTCTGTTGGACAATGTCAAATAAGTTTGACAAGGGAGCAATAGTGTCATAGAATCATAGAATCATAGAACACCAGGTTGGAAGGGACCTCAAGGATCATCTGGTCCAACCTTTCTAGGCAAGAGCACAGTCTAGACGAGATGGCCCAGCACCCTGTCCAGCTAAGTCTTAAAAGTATCCAGCGTAGCCTGTGGCTGTTGAGCAGATACCCAAGAGACGTATTTCCCAAAGCACACAGATGCAGTCTTTGCAGAGATGTGAACCCTCCCTGAATGGCAGCACACATGCATACCAGAGCAAACAAGAAGAATGGCAGAAAAGGCTGAATGAACTTCATTCAGGATCTGACATACTATGTCAATATAATGAACATGACAAACAAGAGTGTTACACTCATAAGCAGGCTGAGTTGGCAGCTCCAACCAATTAGTACCTGGTTAATTTTATGGTGATAACTAGTACAAATGTACGATATTCTATAAAGCCTTAACAGATATTACCATAAATCATAGCCATCTTTCTCCCCTGTGCTCTTTATTCCCAGAAAGTACTTACAATTCATGGGAGGAAGTGAGCAGGCTGCACAGCATCAGAGAAGATGGAGAAGGGAGATAGGATTTTCTCTGAGATAGAGCAGCTTGAAGAGCCTCACACCCCATTTGCAGCAGAGATGCAGGCAGTGTCCACCCCTAGTAGAATGTTCAACCTCTGGAGAAGGGTAAGGATGGAAGCTGGTGACTTCTGGCACCAAGAGGAAGGCTCCTGCCCCACCTAAGGGCTTACAATTGCAAAATAGGTTCACTGCCCTCAAAGTTGAAGGGGAGCCACATGTGCCTTCAAGCAAAGGACATGGCCCACCTGACCCTAAACCATGCAAGATCACCAGGAAGAAGTAGCAAGTTATCGAAATGGGACAATCCCTGCTGTGGGGGACAGAGGCACACATCTGCTGACCTGACCTATCAACTAGAGACGTTTGATGCCTGCCAGGGCTCAGGATCCAGGAGGTTGTGGAGGGACTGCCGAAGCTTGTCTCGCCCTCTGACTATTAACCCCTGCTTTTCTTCCATGTGGGCACAAATGATACTGCCAGGGGAAACCTGGACAGTATTGAAAGTGACTACAGAGCTCTGGGTATGGCAGTCAAGGGCATGGGGGCCCAGGTGGGCCAAAACCCTTTCTGGGAAATCAACATGCTCGGCTGCCTCTCTAAAGTGCCTGTACACTAATGCACACAGCATGGGGAATAAACATGATGAGATAGAGATCTGTGTGCAGTTGCAGGGCTACAGTCTTGTTGGGATCAAGTCCAGCGGAGAGCTACAAAGATGATCAGGGGACTGGAGCACCTCTCTTATGAGGAAAGGCTGAGAGACCTGGGTTTGTTTAGCCTGGCAAAGAAAAGACTGAGGGGGGACCTTATCAATGCTTATAAATATCTGAAGGGTGGGTGTCAAGAGGATGGGGCCAGACTCTTTTCAGTGGTGCCCAACGACAGGACAAGGGGCAATGGGCACAAATTGGAANAATGCAAAGTCCTGCTCCTGGGGAGGAACAGCCCCATGCACCATTACATGCTGGGGGCTACCCAGCTGGAAAGCAGCTTTGCAGAAAAGGCCTTGGGGGTCCTGGTGGGCACCAAGTTGAACATGAGCCAGCAATGTGCCCTTGCAGCAAAGGCGGCTAATGGTATCCTGGCCTGCATTAGGCCTAGAGAAGAGAAGGCTCGGGGGGGGAGGGGGGGGATCTTATCAATGTATATAAATTCCTGAAGGGAAGGTGCAAAGAAGATTGAGCCAGGCTCTTTTCAGTGGTGCCCAGTGACAGGGCAAGAGGCAATGGGCACAAACTGAAACACAGAAGGTTCTGCCTGAACGTCAGGAAACACTTTTTTACTGTGAGGGTGACTGAGCACTGGAACAGGTTGCCCAGGGAGGTTGTAGCATCTCCCTCCTTGGAGATACTCAAAAGCTGCCTGGACATAGTCCTGGGCAATTGTCTCTAGGTGGCCCTGTTTGATCAGGGATGTTGGACCAGATGTCCTCCAGAGGTCCTTTCCAACCTCAACCATTCTGTGACTCTGTGAAAAGTACTGTTTTTTTGATACTCTGGTGGAATTTCAAATGAAATTGCAATATTTTTTTAAATTTTCTTTTAAACACATGCAATTCCAATACTTTGCAATGGAGCCTGAAACACTGTATTCAGAAACGGATATCTGGCGAGAGATCTAAGAGAGAGTATGTAAAATTATTTATGGGAAGACCTTTTTTGTCCTAGACAGTTTAAATGTCCATCTTTATTGGACAGATGCTCAGTGTGGTAGAAGTGTGCTGTGAAGCTAAATCAGTCAGGAGACAGATACGGATATCACTTAGTTGCATATCCAGTGCTCACCAACTGCACCGGAAATCTTTAGAATGACCTCTCAGAGAAACAGATCAGGCTTCCAGCAACACTTCAGAAATGTATGTACAAGTTCACAGCATAAAGAGGTAGAAAGAACCTTCTCTGAAACAGTTAAAGACCTTAATGTACAGGTGAAACATAGTAAGCAGTGCAGTTACTATTAATTACAATATCATTTAGATATTTTTTCAGTTATTTGCTGCAGTGTTGATTGCTGCTTCAAAAATCAGCATTTCATATTGTGGTGCATTAAACCCAGCCAACAGCCTCTCGCTCACTCCTGGGACGGAGAAAATAGAAGGAAGGCGAGAAGACTTATGGATTGAGATAATGACAGTTTAAAAGGGAAAGCAAAAGCTGTGTGTGCAAGCAAAGCAAAAAGAGGAATTCATTCACTACTTCCCATCAGCAGGCAGATATTTAGCCACTTCCTGGGAAGCAGGGCCTCAGCACGCATAGCAGTTGCTTGAGAAGACAAACACCGTAATCACGAACATCCTCCCTTCTTCCTCCTTTCATTGAGCTTTTATTGCTGAGCATAATGTCATATGGTATGAAATATCCCTTTGGTCAGTTGGGGTCAGCTGTCCTGGCTATATCCCCTCCCAAGTTCTTGTCCACCTCCAGCCTACTCGCTGGGGGAGGGGGGAAAGGAAGAGAAAGCCTTGATGCTGTGCAAGCACTGTTCAGCAATAGCCAAAACACTGGTGTGTTATCAACACTGTTTTAGCCACAAATGCAAATATTGACTTCTGTTTCTGACCCAGGATGTGTTTTATCCCAAGAATACATTAGGTGCACAGGACTGGCCAAAGACCACTGAAATTAGTGGAAAGACTACTGGTGACTTTGATGGAATACAGATTGGGCTTTGAGCCTAACGCTGCTGAGTTCATTGATTCATCACAAGGGCTGAATTTGGCTTTGACAGATGTAAAGCAGTTCATCCCATGTACCAAAGTACTCCTTAATGAATTGCATATATTTTAACTCCACCCTTCTACTCCCAGGAATTTACACCATTTTTCTATTAGCACTGCTAAGGAGCCCCAGCACTCACACCACAAAAAAAAAAAAAGACTGAACTACATATAGGCATTTGTACTTACAGTTGCCTGGCTTGAGCTGACTTTTGGCAATTCCAAAGTACTGGGGATTTTCGATTATGGGAATCTTTGTCATCCCAATGATGACTGCATCAGGACCCCCCTCAGAAGAAGATGGAGTGTTACTGCCATTTGAGATGTGATGGAGGGGACTTGCTGAATCGTCATCGTTGCTGATAACTGAAGAAGGACCTAGAGTTAGAAACAAAGATTCTCCTGTAACTCAGAACATTTTCCCTCCCTCAGACATTTTTTTTTTCTTTTTCTGACCAGTTTGTCCTCCATCCCACTAGTCAAGAGCTCTCTTGTCCCTTGCTGATCTTACCTCAGGAATTTTATACATCTGGCCATTAAGAGTGGGAATGTGATAGAAATTTTTGTACTAGAGATCACCTAGACTAAATACATCAGGGTCTAGCATACTGTGTCACTGGGAAAGATCTCCAAATTTGATGAACTCCTATAATTCTCAGAAATAAGCTATGAAATACACACATTAACTTTTTTACCTTATGCCCTACTCTGATCACACTGCAATAATTCCTTTTCCCACAAAGCTGGTGAACATCCGCCTTCCATTTGAGGTGGCATTATAACATGACAACAGACATGGAGGAGATGGGCTCATCCTAATGTGGGAAGCTATATGATTCCTGAAGGACAAAATGGCTGAGAGTCAAAATCCAGAGGACAATTTGCACAGTCACAGTAGTGCAAGGCAGAGACTCAGAAGAGCAGTGGAAAGCACTCCTCCCACCCCACCGTGAGATCTGGGGTCATTTCACAGGGGCTTGTCCAGCCCAGGGGAACATTTCTCTGCCTTATGAGGCCCCATCAATACCTGTCTAGTGACCTTCCAGAAGGAGAGGTTTATTTTGATCAGTAATTTAGTGACAATTTTTGGTTTTTTCTCAGTTTGTGCTTTGCATTTTTAATGAAAGCACCATGGAGATAAAACCTTATAAATGGGTAAAAATAACCAACCTGCTTAGCAGTGTTCCACTTATGTGAGGTGCAGGGGCCTTTGATCTAACACTGAGATCAGAGCAGATAGATAACATTTGAACTCTTGTGATTTAACCCCTGCTAGCTAATTCTATGTTATATCCTCCAGTTTACATTCAGAATTCAAAGAAAATCAGCATCACCATTAAACAATGACATTTTGCCTAATCTGCCCATTGAAGAGCTGACAGAGACCACAAATATCAATTTTCAGATCATTCTCCATCTATGTTAACCAGGGATTTTGGGGTAGCATTCACATCTCCTAGAACGGCATCCTCAGATGACACCTGTGTTTGTCCCGCAGGCAAAAGTGACAGGCAGGGCGACAGCAGCGTTCACAGCAATCAAAGAAGGGGGCAGCAGAGACGACTTTGGGGAAGACAAAAAGCTGTGTTTACTCTGAGTCGACAGCCACTCCTTTGGAGCCCTAGACAGGTTTTAGATTGAACAGAAGAGGACAATGCAGAGGCAAGACAGGGATCTGAGTATCACCTGTGCATAGATGGCATCTGTGTTTGCAGGAGAGTCGGGGGATGCAGAGGGAGAGAGGATGGGGACCAACAGCAGATCTTGTGGATGCTTCATGGAAGGCAGGAGGAAAGATAGGGAGGATATACCACACACACACACAATTAAGGAACAAGATAAGAACCAGGACAAGCCCAGACCCATAAGCCAAGAAAGGGCAGCTTTAAAGAAAAGAAACTTTGACTCTCTTACAGTTTTGTGGTTCACAGTATCATAACAAAAGCACTTTATCATTACATAGCATGTCTTATAGGAATAAAACGTAAATAATTTGGCATGTGGCTATTTCAACCATAGCTTTAGAGGCTCAAGCATACTCCCAGTCCTATCCTGCTTTCTTTTCTCCCCAGTTGGTTTAACGGTGTATGAGGGAAATCTCATTGTTTGAAAAAGTACTTCCTCCATTGGCTTGAAACATTAGAAGTAATTTTTCAAATGCCTTGTACTTCACTGGAAAGTCACTGTTGACAAATGTAAGTGAAGCCTAGATCTCCGCAATTTATCAAATGGAATACTAATACCAAGGCTGGTTTTGTAGACAGTCTTTTTATACTAATACAGATTTAGTATGAGGGTCAAATCCCTTCCTTTACAGCAAAGTGAATTTTCTTGGCTATGCAATTAGAGGCACTCCTCTAAGTCTTTCATCCTTGCTGTTCTCTGCTTCACAGGAGGAGGCTCTTTTGTCATTATTTGCTTCTACCATGCATACAGCAATGGCATGGAAAAGTGTCCATTACACATTTATAGGATGGTAAATCAGGATATTGAATAGGAACTCATAGCAGCTATGTGAGTACTTGGCTGCTGGCCAGGGTCAATCCACCACACTCACCTAAGCAGTCTCAGGCAAAAAAAAAATATAAAGGAGAGACTTGCAAATACAGAATCAGAAAGAACATATGGTTCTGGTTTGCACTTGGCATGGCATTGCTAGCACATATTCCCAGACTTTAGATGGTCACAATCACTGTATCCATCTACTTCTCCCTCCACCTAATGTGCTGATGATATAAGCAGTCTACTGTATGTGCATTTACTCTCTGAACTATAAAAAGATTTCTTGGAGGCTACTGTATCCCACATCCCCCTCACCACACATTTTTGTGCATCACACATCACTTGAATTATCCCTGAAGTTACCACTAATGGCTCAGCCATGTGTGGAATGATTGCTGGAGATGACCTAGAAATTAAACTTACATTCATATTTTAAAGAAAGGTACAGCATTGAAGAAGCTTCCAGGGTGGAGTGCGGCTGACATGCAAGGAATCCATCCCATGGAAGTCCCCTAGGCCTGCAACCTTAGATGTTAGCTACACCAGGGGAACTTGGTGTGCCGACTCTAAGAGGAACTGCACGGAGGGTGGAGCGGAGTGGAGACACCGCGGCCAGGCTCTGTGATAAATGGGGAACTTGAAGGTACCATGGAACAATGGAAACAATGGAACAATGGGAACTTGAAGGTACCATGGAACAATGATAAGCTGCACATTGCTACCCTGGGCCAACGGTCTGTCATGTTTTGACAAAATGCTGTCCTTTTGGTGAACTTTGCTCATTATAATATCATTATAATACCAAAACACACCTCCATCCCAAAAGCTACCCGCCTCCCAGGTGCGACCACCCCTCACTGAGCTTGCGCTTTGCATTTTCCTAGTATATACCTTTAAAAGCAAAGCGAGAAAGTTTTACACCAATCATAACAAAGGTACGTAATGACTAGAGTCACTCAAGCTCCACCTGAAAGGTAAAAAATAGTATAAATATAGCTTAAGAGAGAGAGGATGTTAGGGAAGATACCATCGTCGTGTACCACTCTGACTACTGGGATCAGTCGACGGGCTGAGCCTCTCTTCCCCCCCATCGGGACGCCTTTGGGTAAGATTGGAACACTTGGTCATACCAAGTGCCTCCCCGGGAAACTTAGAAATCTCTATAGAGTTGCTTTACATCTTTTTAACGCGTTTGTTGCCAAGTAGTATTACTCATAGTCTTGGTATTTGCACGTGCTCTGCAGTGATTTTGTCCCCAGCAATCCAAAGAACCTGTGTATCTGTTGCTTTAATAAACTGCACTATTCATTAATCTGGCCGTGAGAGTTCTCATTGAACGTGACCCAACTCTTTAAGGGTAGCCGTGGTATTTCACGGAACGCGACTAGACTGAAGGTGTAGTACGTTATAAGTGCATCCGTAATCGTGATAGTTCAGTGCACTGAACGTGGCCGGACTTATAATCCGTGATTGTGACAGTTCCGTGTACTGGGCGCGACCGGACTTATAACGACAACTTGGGCTACCTTAGCCTTTAACGCAACACCATGCTAGGAGGCAATAGAAGTAATAATTATCAAAACCAGCCAATTTTAGCTTTGTGGTTGGAGCCATGTAGTTAATCCAGGGATATATCTGCTTAGTGTTACAAGGCAGTTCAAGTAAAGAGGATTGCTTATAGTGATTACATTTGTGCTGATGCCTTAATAACTATGACTTCTTCCATGAAAAAGGATGTTGATTACTAGGAAGATTTATCAATAGATCTTGCACTAGCATTGGCTCTTCTTGCTTCAAGTCCCTGTTCCCAGAGAAACAAAGATCAGTCTGTGCAGAGACATGGTAATGGCGCACCATCAGTCAAAAGCAGGACAGTGAGTGCATATCATCAGTCAGCATCAGCTCTGTTGGGTTTTGAGCCCATACTGAATCTTCTCTCTTTTTCCTTTTGGGATGGATGTATTTTTTCACTAGTTAAATACCTTGTTCTCAAAAAGCACTTACACAAGACTTCTTTCCCCATGAGACTCACATATTTGCTGTAGATTCCAAGAAATTCTTTTTTTCTGCATGATTAAAAGGCAAGTTTTATACTTCAGCAAGAACAGAGACTCAAACTTTCTTGTTATCAAGCTAAGATCCAAGTTTCTTAACAGAATATACATCTTCTTTTTAGCTCAACTCTTGAACCCCTGCCTATCTTCCACTTCCTCTAGAAGACAACTCATCAGTCATGGCTTGGCACACTTTTTTCTGACTGAGATGCTACAAGTTTTATTTTGAATGCTCTTTTACATTCCTAAATTCAACAACTATAGACAACTGTGATATTAAATAATGTTTATGCAATTGCATATTAAGACTGCAATAATTGACTGCAATTGCATATTATTAAGACTGAATAAGACAGCCCAGACTAATAGAAAGTAATGCAATTGTACTGACGTTATTTTATATTATTGGTCTCTTAAATGTTGCATGCTGAATACAGGACGTTGAATTAAAAGGCATAAATAGAACACAAAGGAAAAAAAATTCAAAGCTCACTGAATAACCTTCCCAAAGACAAACCTGTCTAGTCTCTCTTCAGGTGGTGGACCTGTTCAAAGTAATTTCAGATTCTTCTGCAAATTCACTCAGAGTGAGCTTATTAAAGTGATGCTCTTTGCTTTGCAGCTGTTGATGCTTTTAATGTGGGAAAGCTCAAGGCATGGTGCTACTATGCTTCCCCATCAGTTTGGCTGTGTGGAGCAATAGCATTTCTTGCCTCCCTCCACTTTCCAACTGACCCCTTGTCTCATATCCCCATCCCTGCCAGCTCCTGAGAACACAGCCATTGGTGTTAGCCTTAGTGCCATCATCTCAATATTCACTGCCACACTCAGTTGCCAAACAAGTATTATGGAGTTAATATTCCATCATTGGTGGTGAAAAAAACACAAGAAAAAGATCACCCCAAGCAACATTATACCCAAGTCTATCCTGCTGAAACACAATGCTCTTCACAGCTCAAACAATGCATGTCCTTCTATCCTAGTGCCTAATGTGCAACACAATGAGCCAAAAACTACATTGTAGATGTTAAGTTTGTAACTCAGAAAACTGAGATTTGCCAGGCTTGGGTGTTTAGAGGATAAATGATTTCATGTCTTCTGACAGGTATCATTAATGTATTTAATTGATTTGCACCCACCAGTGCTTACTTAAGCTTGTGTTATGTCACTCCTTGATATATGAGGTGAGAAAAACATTCTGAAACTGTCCAAGAAGTTCAGTTCTCATCCAACAAGCATGTTCCCAGGAAGTCAAGGGAACCGAAATGGCAGTTGTTCCAGAGAGCTAGAGAACTTCCCTACACCCAGCAGCCAAATGCCTCTACTCCCCTTCCAACAATCTCTGAATTAAAGAAGGGGGGAGGCTCCTCAGAGATCTCTGGCAGGAGAAACTGGCTGGGAATAGAGGTTTAAACTCAATAAGCAGCCTATAAGACTATGTTCACCTGCAACAATTGCAAAGCAAGGTGGAGAAATTTGTTTGAAAATTGTGATGGAGCCACACCACTCTGACATCACCTTTCACTTGGGTGATCAAGGCTCCAAGGTGTTTTCCTTTTATTTTCACATGAAAATCAATGTTTTCTCTTTCCTTATTTGGTGCAGCTTCATGAGAAGACTAAATTATGTTCTCATTGTATTGTTTTGATGCAAAGAAAATATGCTACAGTGACAGATTATTTTCTCTCCTAAAAAGAATAATTTAAGTAATATGCAATCACGAGGGCAATTAAATAATAGGTATGTTAGTCAGCTTTACAGTATTAAATTTTCAGGGTTGCTAGGTGTCAAAAGGTCAGTCACACTGACATAAATGCCTTTCACCTAAAATGCATGTTCTTGCTGCTGGTAAACTTTTTATTTCATATGTTTAACTCCTCTACAGAGCAAGGAACATGTAACATGGGTAATTTCAACTTAAATGTCTGCATGCAGATTTTAGCTAGTCAAATATTTCATCAGGCCTCTTTGTTGTTGCTTTTAAACTAAGAGTCAAAAGCTGCATATTTGTTTGCTTCAGTTTTATTCTGGAGCAGTAACTTCTGTCTTTTTTCTCACAAACTTATCTATATTTTTTATGTATGCACACATCCACACATCCCTTTATGCACAAGTCTAGAGCATTCCAGAAGTCATAATATCTGCAAGGGAGATTTCTGACTATGGAAAACTCACAAGGATCCCCTAAGGGAGCCCTTCATAAAGCCAGGTCTGTTGGGAGCTGATGGGATTCACCTGACCAAGTGGGGCAACAGGGTCTTTGCCAACAAGCTGGCCAGAATTATAAGGAGAGCTTTAAACTAGATTTAGGGGGGAAGGGGATGGAGTTTTGAGCAACAGAGAAGAGCCAGGGGCTGCTGATGTATTAGGAACCAACAGGGAAACACATGTGAAATGCCTCAAAGGAATTGGGATTGTTCCTCTAAAAAGGTGACAAGGTCGACAGCCCAACTGAAGTGTCTCTGTACCAATGCACGTAGCACAGGTAACAAACAGGAGGAGCTGGAGGGGCTGGGGTTGCCCTCTATGTTAAAGAATGGATTGACCGCACAGAGCTGTCTTTGAAAAACAGCGATGAACAGGTCAAGAGCTTATGGGTAAAGATTAGGGGCCACGCCAACAAAGGAAACCTCGTGGTTGGTGTTTACTACAGGCTGCCCCGATCAAGGGGAGCCTGTTGACGAAGCATTCTTACTTCAACTACAGGAAGCATCACACTCGCAGGTCCTGATCCTGCTGGGGAACTTCAATCACCCTGACATCTGCTGGAAAAGTAGCACAGCAAACTGTAAGCAGTCCAGGAGACTCTTGGAGTGCATCAAGGATAATTTCTTAATCCAGGTGATAGACGGCCCAACCAGAGGAGAAGCATTACTGGACCTGTTGCTTACCAACACAGATGAACTAATTAGAGGGGTCAAGATTGGTGGCAGCCAGGGCTGCAGTGATCATGCCCTGGTGGCATTCACAATCTTGAGGGATATGGGCCAGGTGAAGAGTAGAGTAAAGACCCTGAATTTTAGGAGAGCAAACTTTCAGTTGTTTAAGGAATTAGTGGATGGGAAACTGCCCCTGGGGACAAAGGAGCTGAATAGAGCTGGCAGCTCTTTAAGGACATTTTTCTTAGAGCGCAAGAGCTCTCGATTCTCATTTGTAAGAAGTCAGGCAAGGAAGGCAGGGGACCAGCATGGCTCAGTAAGGACCTCCTGCTCAAAGTACAGTGTAAGAAGGAAATGCACAGGCAGTGGAACCAGGGACGTGTATCCTAGGAAAAATATAGGGACGCTGACCGGATATGTAGGGATGTGATCAGGAAAGCTAAGGCACAGTTGGAGCTGAATATGGCAAGGGATGAGAAGAATAATAAGAAGGGCTTCTACAGGTATGTTGAAAAAAAAAGCAAGGTTAAAGAAAATGTACTATCCCCTGATAAAAAAGACAAGAGAACTAGTAAAAATCAACATGGAAAAGGCTGAGGTACTCAACAATTTTTTTTCCTCAGTTTTCAATGGCAATTGCTCTTCCCACATCTCTCAAGTCCCTGAACCTCAAGGCCACTACTGGGGGAATGAAGTCCCTTCCTTCGTAAGAGTAGATCAGGTTTGAGACTACCTGAGGAACCTGAACATACACAAGTCCATGGGACCCAATGACATGCATCCCAGGGTCCTGAGGGAATTGGCTGATGTAGTCGCTAAGCCACTCTCCATCATATTTGAAAAGTCATGACAGTCAGGCGAAGTCCCCAGTGACTGAAGAAAAGGGAAATGTCCCACCCATTTTTAAAAATGGTAAAAAGGAGGACCCTGGGAACTACTGATCAGTCAGCCTCACCTCCATGCCCGGTAAAATCATGGAACAGACCCTCCTGGAAGACATGTCAAGACATATGGAAGGCAGGGAGGTGATTAGAGACAGCTAACAGGGCTTCAAGAAGGGCAAGTCGTGCCTGACTAATCCAGTGGTCTTCTACAATGGAGTGATATCAATGACATAGATGTTGGATTGAGTGCACCCTCAGCAAGTTTATAAATGACATCAAGCTGAGTGGTGCAGTTGATTCGCTGGACGAAAGGATGCCATCCAGAGGGACCTTGACAGGCTTGAGGAGTGGGCCCGTGAAAACCTCATGAAGTTCAATAAGGCCAAGTGCAAGGGCCTGCACCTGGGTCGGGGCAATCCCCAATATCGATATAGACTAGGGGATGGATGGATTGAGAGCAGCCCTGCAGAGAAGGACTTGGGGATACTGGTGGATGAAAAATTGGACATGAGCCGGCAATGCACACTTGCAGCCCAGAAAGCCAATCTGGTGGACAGCAAGTTGACCATGAGCCAGCACT
>WAAD01022329.1:929-23144 GCA_013389945.1 Fregata magnificens
CAGAGCTGCCGCTCGTCAGGAGCCCGCTCTTTCCCGCTCGGGGGGGGAGGGGGGGCTGGGGTACCCTCTCCCTCCCTGCGCTTTTGCCTTCGCGGTTTTGCCTCTTTAGGAAGGGTCCCCCAGCACGATCCTCCGCTCCGGAGCCCTTCACCTCAGTGGCGTTGCTGAAATGGTGGGTACACTGGGTTTTAAACTGCTGCCGTCACTCTTGTCCCCGCCCATGCAGAGTCAGACCTGCTGCTGGTCAGGAGCTCAGTCTTTCCTGCTCCTTGTTTCAGTTATAAACTAAAATATAGGCTTCCCATTTCTTTCCTCCTGCTACTCCAAACCTCTCCTTCCCCTTCAGATGAGCTAAGGAGAGCCTTATACAAACACGTGGCTTGTATCAGTGCCTTGGTGTTTTTAGATGGGACAGATAATTCTTCTAACTTGCTGTCCTCTAGGAAGAATATTGTGCATCAGCTCAAGTGATCAGACTAATGAAACCCATTGCAGGCTGGTGTAGCCTTTTTTAATAGGATGAAGACTTTCCATGAGGACAGAAAGGGACAGGAAGAAAGTGATCTCACATAACGAGTTTAACCCTCAGATGATGAAGCCCTTTCTAATAGGTTAGCATTCTTGACAGCAAGATGAACATAATCAAACTCTGCAGTGGCATCTTGAATTCTGATTTAGATTGCCACCTCCAGTGACCCATTTTATTTACCAATGATTTCCAGATCACACATTTGCACCTGAATATGGGTAAGTGCTGCTATAGGAGCTGTAATAGCAATTCTCTATTGCAAGAACTGCTTTCTGTCTTTCCGGGATTTGCCATGGATAATTATGTTTTTTGCTGCTGGGTAGCGCAATGAAGCTGAAATACAGCCTTGGGTCAAGACACATATCTTTACAGGGTCAAATTGTTATCTAACTCAGCATCTTTGACTGCCTGCACTGCTGCTCAGGCAGAAGAAGAAGAAGGAAGTTTGCATGTCAGGAAGATTGCTTCCTATTGCAGCATGAATAACCCAACTGGTAGCAAGTTGGCTATGTGCCATTCAAAATTGAACAGCCAAGTCAAACTGGGTCAGAGTTGCACTTTACTGGGGTAATGCTGTCTAGTCAGACACTGGCACAGGAGCATTTTCAGATCACTCTGCTCAGCCATGGGAGGAGGAAGAGAGAGCAAAGGAAGTTTGGCTGTCAGAAACCTTGTTTTATCTTCTATTATAAATAGCCAACTGGCAGCTGGTCAGGCATTGAAAGTTGAAAGGTCTAGTGACACCTGTTTTAGGTACATCTCTTCCTCAGTTAATAGGCTGAAAGCGTAAGCATCAGGCAGCAGCCTGAACTGATAGCTAAAGCCACTTTCCATTTCAACTGTGTGGTGGACTATATTGATCTGTAAGTTCTGCGTGTATTCCTTGCCTATGGGCACATAGGTCAGGTTGATATTGTCATCGCCAGTGGATGAGGCAACTGCTGTTCTTGCTGTCAGGCCCAATCCGCTACCCATTAAAGACAGGGAACAGACCTGGGCTGCTGTTTATGCATGCTGAACTGTCTCCATGAAGTCCTTTTTACTCTCATATGTGTTACAATTGGTTTGTGGTAAAGTGAAAGTCAATTCTGAAAAACTTTCCTGCAGATCATGGTTTTAAAATTTACCCTTTTAAAACCAACATCCCTGAGATGGCTAAAGACAAGAGAATTAAAATTTTAATTTAAAGGTGGAAAGTGCAATTGCATCCACCATAAATACAAACCTACTATTATTTTCTTGCACAGTGAACCTTAACATGTGCTTCAGCTGCGCGGTTAGGGCAGCATGCAGTTTTTCTCTATATTTTTGTTTGGCTTTATAGTCTGACTTACATAACTACCTACTGCTTCCTGCCTGTAGAGAGGATGTTGCAGTTGCATCTGTCTAGAGGAAAGAATAAACAAGCAGAGGGAAGAAGGAAAAAAAGATTGCTGGCAAAGGCATAGAGCACAATATGATGGCACTTTTGAGGAGAGTGATGCTATTCCTTCTCTCACAAAGGAGAGCTCCATAATAACAAAATGTATACCCTAACAGGACATTATTCAGGTTGCAAAGTCAAACACCCAAAGGTTAGCAGAAAAAAAAGTAAAGATGGTGTAGTGAGGTGGGTTCTGACCAGGCAAGGAATGGGTTCAAGTGCCTCTATCAGCATGGAAACCAAGCACCCGCGTGAGCTCACCCACCAAGTGAGATTCATCAATGGGAGCAGCAAGGTGGAGAGAGGCAGTCAGGCGGTCTGCAGGGAAGAAGTACTGTTTCTCCAGTGCTTGGAGGAAAAACTGAGGTTTTGATACGTAACTTTGCTTTAAAGGTGTTGGAAACCTGTAATGAAAAATGAGAAGAGGAGCGTAAGGACTGGCTATCCTTGTCAGAGTGGTTTGTAGAGGTGCTATGAGAAGGACTTGTACCCTGCAGTGGTGAAGGACCTCAGAAAACAGAGGTAGGGCTAAGTGCAGGGAGAAGCTAGAAGTGAAAGACACAACTGCGTCTCAGTTTATGACTGCATTTTTCTCCCCTGATCAGCTCTGGAGCTGGTATTCAACAGAGCTGGCTGGTCCTGAGAGTACTTGTGCTCTCCTGAAAGGTGCGTTTCTTAAAATAATTCCTGCCAACGCACAGAGCAGGTTGAAATGAGACCCTCTCTCTTGCATCCACCCAGACTGAGCTTTATGGGAGAAAGAACAATTGGTTACTCACAGTAGTGGTGACGCACAGGCATAGTGTAGTCCCTTTTTGTACACCTTTTGCATCCCTTTCTCCCACCAGTGGGAGGCTGACCCCAGTTCCCCAGCCCTGCCGTGGGCCACCCTGGCAGCTGTGGTGTGGCTGCTTCTGCCCTGGGAGGCGTTGGATCCATTCGGAGCTCATCACCCTCTAACACAGCGAGGAAAAGCCTCACATCTCTTCTGCAAAACTGATTGCAACGACTTGCACCCCAAGACCAAGCTGGAAAGCTTTTGCTCAGTAACCAGTTTGCAAAATGCACCAGTCGGGAGGTATCAGCCGAGGAGACACCTTGGGTGGAGAGGACAGGGCTGCAGGGAGAGGAAGGTGTGGTTGCACTGCTGGCTTTGCCTCCAGGCATACTCCTGCATAACTGCTTCAGAAAGCTGCAGGAGGGTCAGTAATGTGAATGTACAATACAACAAAATAACTACAGAGTAAGTCTTGAAAATCTACATATTTAATGAAATGCTTTTGGAGAGTTTGCAGGTTTGAACAGTGTAGGATAGCTTTCTACTTGCTGGGCAACTAGGCCTCATCTTCATGTTAACATCATAAAGAAGATCTGAAATGAAAGAAATTTTAGGGATGTTTATGAAACAGATTGGAAGGTGTTTAATATTGGTAAGATGACCTATGTTTTTATCAACCTAGATCTCCAAAATGGTTATGCTGTCTTTCCCGCCCCTAACTTTTTTTGTATGGCTCGTGGCAATTCAGGTTGAGATTTCAAAAGTTGAAGACAGTTGAAAACACAAAATTAAAATGGGGAAAATCTTCTGATGTACAAACAAATGCTCCTCTCCTTTTGACAACACTGTAATTAAGATGCTTGAGTTGCAGAAAAGAGGTGGTGGATTATTTTTGGCAAAGGGAGCTTTAACTGTGCAGTTGCAAACCCACATTTGCACAAAAAGAGCAAGTCTAGGTTTGCTGACTGTGCTGCTTTATGAAGCTGTTGTTTTGGGATGAAATGATCTGGATAAGATCACCCTTCATATCTTGATTGGCAGGATTTTTTGGTTGCTGTCAATCCAAAGGGGTTTTTTCATGTGTCTGAAAAAACTCGTATATGGAAATAGCTGCATTGTAAATATACTCTGGCTGACTAGACTGTTAATTCATGGGATATAAACATATAAAGATAAAAGGGAGATTAACAATCTTTGTCTGCTATGAGTGAATCTATATGTTTCCACTGCCTGCTATTACTCACATATCCAGTCCGTAATCTGAAAAAAAAGTGCAAACACCAAAACACGAAAATAGTTTTTTAAAATTAATCTAAAAATGTTTAAATCTGCATCTTGCTTAGAAGTGAGGATTAATGTGCTGTACTCATGGTACTGGCTCTTGGAAATGATACTAAGTGCACCTTGGTCATTCTGTCTGCTTGTCTATCTTATGGGGTATTCTTTTTTCTTTCAAGAAAAGGATGGAAATGCCACTGCAGCAGTGGTCTCAGAGTAGATCACCCTGAACACTTAAGGTCCCCTTTAGAAAGCTGATCAGTGGTCTGTGCACTAGGCTCCCAAAGAGTTAATCAGAGAAAGTAAAATGGAAAAAGAGGAAATATTTTTTTAAAATACAAAATAAAAAAGTAGAAGCATAAGAAAATATAATTTGCTAGTTTGCCACCATCTGTCAAAAATGCATGCAAGTAATCACTTGCACTTACTCTCCTCAGGATGCATGATAAGATCTACACAAAAATTGGTTCTATGTGGAAGCCTAAAAATGCAGAACCAAAGCCTTGGAAAAATAAACCTGGAAGTATGTGATTATAAGAAACTGAGGAAGCAGGTCAAACCATCTGCAAGGTTATTAGACTCCCACAATGAGACTACTGGGGCAATGGAAATGAAAAAGTCCTATATTATCCAACAGAGTATGAGTAGTTGGGTGGGTTCATGCTGCACAGGAGTTGGATCTGCTAATACAATTCAGATAGAAGGACTACTGACCTCACTGCTGAAATCGGGCATGTGAGTAGATGTCATCATCAGGTGTTCATTAGTAAAATGAGTGCAGCCATTTAAAATGTATTTGTCCCACAGCTGCTTGTTAAAGAAGAGTGGGTGGAACAGGCTGCATGAGCATGCCTCATTCCCTTCAGAGTGAAATTAGGCAGGTTTGCTTAACCTGAGGATGATATAATTAAAATGGACTAACTTTACCGGAGTGGATGACACTTGCACAATCTATTGTCATGATCCATTCTGCTGGTTGGCTGTGGGGTGGCTGCCTCCCACAGAGTAATGGTAACAAGCATGTATGAGCTATTGTTATCGTAAGCAACCCTGGCCATTTCTGCACAAAATATTTGAGAGTGGCATTAGTTTTGCCGGTGTCTAGTCCCAACTGATTGCTCATTAACCAGCTTGCAGAATTCCCTGGCAAGATATCACTCTGTATTGATAGATATTTTTCTGGATTTATATCTGCTACTTGCTAAACTATATTTCTTTTAGAGTCATTTCTGTGATACCTTGTCTATCATCTTTATACTGTTCTCATTCCTATTAATGTATATAGCAGCTTTCCATAGGGTAGAAACACATTTCTTGTTTTCATACAACTGCATCATTCTCATTTTACTGCACCCCATCTTTTAGTAGGCTAATTAGTGTTTCAGTCATAATTTATTCTTTAATGATTTTCCACTGAGAATGTAAGGGTACTTAAGTACTGAAAAAAGTACAGTATAAACAGACAATCCCAGCTCCAAAAAAACAGGCCAACATTCTCCACTGATGTAAATTGACAGAGGTCTGTTGAACAAAAATACTCACCCTACAAGAGATTTTTCAATCCAGGAAGTAATTCACTAAAAGAGAATGGTGTCTGGCTCCATCCAATTTAAATAATTTATAAGATTGGACTGAATATACAATATTTTTTCAGACAGGGTAAACAGAATGATAGGACACCAGAAGGTTTATTCATAAAGTGGCTGTTCTCTGTTCAGTTGTACTTTTTTGCAGGTTGATCACTAGGGAAATTTATGCAATATGATCCAACACTCCATCATATTATTACATATATTACATATATATGTAATATATATATACACACATATACATATATTACATATAATTACAACAGACGCTGGAGCAGTATGAGGAGCAGCAGCGGCGGTAGCATGGTGACCACCAAGCAAAAAGCCATGTCCTCTGCTGCTCCTGAGCTTCTAGCACCTGGTAGAACCAATGCAGCCACACTGACAGAGCTCCTGTAAGACCATGCAACCACCCAGGTTTCAGGCTGCAGGATGTGCATGGGGCTACTCCCAGAGATGGAGTGCAGTAGCAAGCACAACTGTGGGAGGTGTGCCCAAGTAGATGAACTGCTCTGCCTGGTGGCCAAGCTTCAGGAGGAGATAGGCAGACTGATGAGCATCTGAGAGTCTGAGAAGGAGATAGGCCAATGGAGCTGTGCTCTGCCATCTCTGATGCATACTAGCCAACTCACCATGGTGGCTACTGAGGTAGGTCCAGTATCTGTTTTGTGCCAGGAGGAAGGCAGCGTTACAAGGGATAGGGAGGGGTGGAAGCAGGTTACTGCACAGAGTTGTCAGAGGAACCCCTCCTTACCCTCTCATCTACCTTTACAGAGTAGGTATGAGGCTCTGGGTATGGTAGATGAAGGACATGATGAGATAGAAGAGGAGGAATCTGTGCAAGTACTCTCACCAAGGTCAGATCAACCAATCCCTCACATCAAGAGCCACATTAAGACTAGTGCTGCGAGTTATGGTCATAGGTGACTCCCTCCTGAGCGGAACAGAGGCATCCATCTGCAGACTGGACCCTCTTTTCAGGGAAGTTTGCTGCCTCCCCGGGGCCTGAATCAGGGATGTCACCAGACAACTGACGAGCTTAGTACAGCCTTCGGACTATTACCCACTCCTGCTCTTTTACATGGGTACTAATGATGTTGCAACAAGAAGACTAAGGTCAATCAGAAGAGATTTCAGAGTCCTGGGAAGAACGCTAAAGGGTTCAGGAGCACAGGTAGTGTCTTCCTCAATCCTCCCAGTAATGGGGAGAGACATTGGAAGAAATAGGTGTGCCCAAGACATCAATAGCTGGCTCCAGGACTGGTGCCTCCACCAGAACTTTGTTTTTCATAAGCATGGAAGAGTCTTCAAGACACAAGGTATGCTGGGGCCTGACGGGATCCACCTGTCCTGATGGGGAAAACACTTCTTTGCTCGTAAGCTGGCAGGACTGATTGAGANGAAGGACTACTGACCTCACTGCTGAAATCGGGCATGTGAGTAGATGTCATCATCAGGTGTTCATTAGTAAAATGAGTGCAGCCATTTAAAATGTATTTGTCCCACAGCTGCTTGTTAAAGAAGAGTGGGTGGAACAGGCTGCATGAGCATGCCTCATTCCCTTCAGAGTGAAATTAGGCAGGTTTGCTTAACCTGAGGATGATATAATTAAAATGGACTAACTTTACCGGAGTGGATGACACTTGCACAATCTATTGTCATGATCCATTCTGCTGGTTGGCTGTGGGGTGGCTGCCTCCCACAGAGTAATGGTAACAAGCATGTATGAGCTATTGTTATCGTAAGCAACCCTGGCCATTTCTGCACAAAATATTTGAGAGTGGCATTAGTTTTGCCGGTGTCTAGTCCCAACTGATTGCTCATTAACCAGCTTGCAGAATTCCCTGGCAAGATATCACTCTGTATTGATAGATATTTTTCTGGATTTATATCTGCTACTTGCTAAACTATATTTCTTTTAGAGTCATTTCTGTGATACCTTGTCTATCATCTTTATACTGTTCTCATTCCTATTAATGTATATAGCAGCTTTCCATAGGGTAGAAACACATTTCTTGTTTTCATACAACTGCATCATTCTCATTTTACTGCACCCCATCTTTTAGTAGGCTAATTAGTGTTTCAGTCATAATTTATTCTTTAATGATTTTCCACTGAGAATGTAAGGGTACTTAAGTACTGAAAAAAGTACAGTATAAACAGACAATCCCAGCTCCAAAAAAACAGGCCAACATTCTCCACTGATGTAAATTGACAGAGGTCTGTTGAACAAAAATACTCACCCTACAAGAGATTTTTCAATCCAGGAAGTAATTCACTAAAAGAGAATGGTGTCTGGCTCCATCCAATTTAAATAATTTATAAGATTGGACTGAATATACAATATTTTTTCAGACAGGGTAAACAGAATGATAGGACACCAGAAGGTTTATTCATAAAGTGGCTGTTCTCTGTTCAGTTGTACTTTTTTGCAGGTTGATCACTAGGGAAATTTATGCAATATGATCCAACACTCCATCATATTATTACATATATTACATATATATGTAATATATATATACACACATATACATATATTACATATAATTACAACAGACGCTGGAGCAGTATGAGGAGCAGCAGCGGCGGTAGCATGGTGACCACCAAGCAAAAAGCCATGTCCTCTGCTGCTCCTGAGCTTCTAGCACCTGGTAGAACCAATGCAGCCACACTGACAGAGCTCCTGTAAGACCATGCAACCACCCAGGTTTCAGGCTGCAGGATGTGCATGGGGCTACTCCCAGAGATGGAGTGCAGTAGCAAGCACAACTGTGGGAGGTGTGCCCAAGTAGATGAACTGCTCTGCCTGGTGGCCAAGCTTCAGGAGGAGATAGGCAGACTGATGAGCATCTGAGAGTCTGAGAAGGAGATAGGCCAATGGAGCTGTGCTCTGCCATCTCTGATGCATACTAGCCAACTCACCATGGTGGCTACTGAGGTAGGTCCAGTATCTGTTTTGTGCCAGGAGGAAGGCAGCGTTACAAGGGATAGGGAGGGGTGGAAGCAGGTTACTGCACAGAGTTGTCAGAGGAACCCCTCCTTACCCTCTCATCTACCTTTACAGAGTAGGTATGAGGCTCTGGGTATGGTAGATGAAGGACATGATGAGATAGAAGAGGAGGAATCTGTGCAAGTACTCTCACCAAGGTCAGATCAACCAATCCCTCACATCAAGAGCCACATTAAGACTAGTGCTGCGAGTTATGGTCATAGGTGACTCCCTCCTGAGCGGAACAGAGGCATCCATCTGCAGACTGGACCCTCTTTTCAGGGAAGTTTGCTGCCTCCCCGGGGCCTGAATCAGGGATGTCACCAGACAACTGACGAGCTTAGTACAGCCTTCGGACTATTACCCACTCCTGCTCTTTTACATGGGTACTAATGATGTTGCAACAAGAAGACTAAGGTCAATCAGAAGAGATTTCAGAGTCCTGGGAAGAACGCTAAAGGGTTCAGGAGCACAGGTAGTGTCTTCCTCAATCCTCCCAGTAATGGGGAGAGACATTGGAAGAAATAGGTGTGCCCAAGACATCAATAGCTGGCTCCAGGACTGGTGCCTCCACCAGAACTTTGTTTTTCATAAGCATGGAAGAGTCTTCAAGACACAAGGTATGCTGGGGCCTGACGGGATCCACCTGTCCTGATGGGGAAAACACTTCTTTGCTCGTAAGCTGGCAGGACTGATTGAGAAGGCTTTAAACTAGGATCGATGGGGGAAGGGGATACCAACAGGAGAGCTGAAGGTAAGCCAAGGGTTGGCATGGCACCGCCTGAGGGTGGCAATGCTAACAGGAGCATTTACACTGCTCCAGGGAGCACTGAGGGTTTAAGAGCACATCTGAAATGCTTGTACACCAACGCATGCAGTATAAGAAACAAACAGGATGAACTGGAAGTGTTGGTAAGTTCCCAGAGCTATGATGTCACTGGTATTAGTGAGACTTGGTGGAATGAGTCCTACGCCTGGAGTGCTGGGATGGAGGGCTATAGGTTGTTCAGGAGGGATAGGCAAGGCAGGTGAGATGGAGGTGTTGCACTGCATGTAAGGGAGAGGTTTGACTGTACAGCCCTTACAGTTAGTGATGATGTGGTTGAGAGCCTCTGGGTGAGGATCAGGGGGATGGAAAACAAAGCAGATGTCATGCTGTGTGTCTACTATCAATCGCCCAGCCAGGATGATAGCACTGATGAGTTATTCTACAGGCAATTAGGAGAAATCTCTGGATCGGTAGCCCTAGTCCTTATGGGAGATTTCAACTTCCCAGACATCAACTGGGAATACCATACTGCTGTGACGAGCAGGTCTTGGAAATTCTTGAAGTTTGTGGAAGATAACTTCTTGTCATGAGTACTCAGTGAGCCAACTAGGGAAGGTGCCCTCCTGGACTTGTTATTACTGAATAGAGAAGGACTCGTGGGAGATGTGATGGTAGGTGGCTGTCTTGGCCACAGTGATCACAAAATGGTTGAGTTTAAAATTTTTGGTGTAATGAGAAAAAAGGTCAGCAGAGTTGCTACCCTGGACTTCAGGAGAGCAAACTTAAGCTGTTCAGGGAGCTATTTAGCAGAGTCCCCTGGGAATCTGCTTTTGAGGGCTTAGGGGTCCATGAGAGCTGGTCAATTTTTAAGCAGCACCTTTTAGAAGCACAGGAGCAGGCAATTCCAGTGTGTCGAAAGTCAAGCAAGTGGGGCAGAAGACCAGCTTGGCTGAACAGGGAACTCCTCATGGAACTCAAGAGGAAAAAGAAATGGTATGATCTCTGGAAGCAAGGTCAGGCTTCGCAGGAAGATTACAGAGCTGTGGTTCGTATATGCAGGGGGAAGACACGAAAGGCCAAAGCTCAATTAGAGTTGAAACTGGCCAGTGTTGTGTCAGATAACAAGAAGGACTTTTTTAAGTATGTTAATAGCAACAAGAGGTCCAAGGAAAACATTGGACTGATACTTGTTGAAGATGGTCACCTGACTACTAGGGATGAAGAAAAAGTGAAGGCATTCAATGCTTTTTTTTTTTGATGTTGCAGTTTCTGCTGGATATGGCTGAGGTCCTAATCTCTCTTCAAGCATCTCACAAAGGCCAGTGGAACTGAGAACCCACAAACTTTCCTTAACTGCATAGAAACTGAAAACAAAGACTAGCTCAGGACTTAGGAAATTGGACACGAAGGGCACATATTACAATATCTACCTTGAGTACAAAGCCTTGAAGAAAACAACTGTAGGGAAGAGACCAAAAAGAGAGCCTTGTCTATAGAAATGTGTAGAAGCCAACTACTAAGCCAGCTACATGGTAGCATGCTGGGAGTTTGAAATCTTTGTGTGCGTTTGCTTCTTGCAGGACAGTAGGGGAATGTAAGCCAGGATAGTCTGTAGCTCACCCTGGTGTATAACAATAATTCAGTTTGGAATGAACCTCCAAAGGTCATCTAGTCCAAACCCCAGCTCAGAGCAGGTCTAATCAGGTCAGGTTGCTTAGGTCGATGTCCAATCGAGTCTTGAAGACCTTCAAGAATGGAGATTTTGCATCCTCTCTGGACAATCTGTTCCAGAGTTTGATCACCCTCGTGATAATTTTTTTTTTTCCTAATACCTGATCTGAATTTCCCATGTTTCAACTTGTGTCCATTGCTTCCTGTCCTATCATCATGCGCCTCTGAGAAGAGTCTAGGTCCACCTTCTCTTTGTCCTCTGATCAGGTTACTGTAGACAGGAATAAGGTCTTCCCTGAGCCTTCTCTTCTTAAGGCTGAACAAACCCATTTCTCTCAGCCTCTCTTTGTATATCATGTTCTCCAGTTCCCTGACCAGCTTGGTGGCAAAAAGGTGGAGTACCTCAGTCTCTTCCCTGTCACTTGTCACTAGTTTCCCTGCCTCATTGACCAGTAGGCCCACATTCTTCTTAACCTTTCTTTTGCTACCAATGTATTTAGAAAAATCTTTCTCGTCACTCTTCACCTCCCTTGTTAGTTTCAACTCCAGCTAAGCCTTGGCTTTTCTGACTCCATTTCTACATGAATGGGCAATGTCTTTGCATTCCTCCCAGGTAGCCTATCCTTGCTTCTGCCTTCTGTGTGCATCTTTTTTATGTTTGAGCTCAGTCAGGAGCTCCATGTTCATCCATGCTGGCCTTTTGCCAGCTTGCTTGACTTTCTGCACATTGACACAGATCATTCCTGTGCTCTGAGGAGGCTATCCTTGAAGATCAACCAGCTCTCCCAGGCCCCTTTCCTTCCAGGAAAGTTTCCTACATGATCCTGCAAGCAGGTCCCTGAACAAATCAAAACCTGCTCTTCTGAAGTACTAGGTCTAGCTCACTCCTTTCAGGATCTTAAACTCTACAAGTCTCATTGTTGCTGCAGCAAAGGCTGCCCTTTCCCTTTACCTCATCCACCAATTGTTCCTCATTTGCAAGTAGCAGGTCCAACAGAGCACCTTCCCTCACCAGTTCATCAGTTACCTGCATCAAGAAATTGTCTTCAATACATTCCAGAAATCTGGATTGCTTGTGCCCAGCCATGGTGCCCTTCCAGCAGATATCAGGGTGGTTAAAGTCACCGATGAGTACCAGGATCTGTGACTAAGACTTTCTACAGCTGCCTAAAGAAGGCTTCACCTGTCCCCTCTTCTTGATCAGATAGGATGTAGCAGATACCCACTAGAGCATCACCTGTGCTGGTCTGTCCTCTGATCCTTACCCACAAGCTTCCCACTCACTCATCACCTGTCCCAAGGCAAAGCTCCATGCATACAACTCCTTTACACAGAGCTCAACCTCTCTGCCATCCCTGCCCACTTTGTCTTTCCTGCATCCCTCCATTGCAGCACTCTAGTCATGAGAGCTATCCCACCACATCGCCACAATCCTAATGAGGCCTTAGCTCTGCAGCTGTGCATAGACTGTCTTCCTGCTTGTTCCTCATGCTACACTCATTTGTGTACAGGCATTTGAGATGGGTCCCAAGTTGTGCTGCTTTTACAGGGGAAGTGTGAGAGCCTCCCCTGCCATGCTGTCTCCCAGACATATCTGCTCTGCCTCTTGTGACCTCAGTTCTCTCCAGGTTATGGTAACCTTCCCTGGCATACCTCATGTAAAGCCCTCCTCATTAGGTTAGCAAGCCTGTTTGCAAAGACACTCTTGCCTTGCTTTGTCAAGCATATCCCATCTCAGCTCAGTAGCCCTCACTGTGACTGTGGTCACAGAAGCCGAAGCCCTGCCTGCGACACCAGCCATGCAGCCAAGCCTTGACACCCTGGATGAGTCCACTTCTGCTTAGGCCTTTCCCTCCCTCACTGACAGGATTGAGGAGAGGCCACCTGGCCCTCCTGCCCTTCAACCTCATCCCCAGTGCTCTGTAGCCACCGTTAATGCACTCCAGGTTACTCCTGGCAGCATCACTGGTGCCCACATAGAAGAGCAGCAAGAGGTAATAGTCCAAAGGCTGAACAAGCCTGGGCAGCCCCTCCACAACCTCCCAAGACATCAGGTCAGGTTGTCAGATTGGTGCCTTCATCCTCCATTAGGAGGGAGTCTCCTATAACTATCACACCGCTTTTACTCTTCATGCGGACACCAGGTTCAGGCTCAGCTGGCTCTGATGCATCCCATTGACTTGTACATGTCTGATTTGTGCAGATGGTCCCTAACTCAACTTTCTTCTGCTATCAGTGGTTCTGCATTTATTTTGAGTCGCTGCTTGGCATAGGGACTTACCTGACCTTGACAGTGTATGAAAAGTTTTGTAGTTAGTTAGAGCATCAGTACTTGCAATAACCAGCATCTGTGCTTGGGTAGGTGAAGTCAGCCTATCTCAGTTTTCACTGCATGTGCTGTTGGAATTATTAGGAGGTCCAGACAGAAAAAAGTAACAGAGGAGGAAGGGGGTGTATGAACAACATCTACTTTTAATAACCTTGCTAAGAAGTATGTGGCAGCACAAGGGCATGTAAGCAGCCACAACAGACATAGCTTTAAAACAAACAAACAAGTCTTTGCTTATTTTTCAGTAAAACATTTTTAGAAGGATGCAACCTGAAACAACCTTGAGAAAAAAAAAAAAATCAACTTGAATAGCTGTAGACCTATACACTATAGATCTCCCTACTTTCTAGTGCTGCAAAGTTCTAACAAGTCCTTGTTTCAAAAGTTATTTAAACTTGCGTACAAGGTTCATTAAATAAGTCAAAACTCTTGAGGCCTGGAAGCATTCCTGAGCTCCCCTTCAATGACTAAGCCTTTCACCTTAATTTTTATGGTTTTGAAGCAGAAAATTAACTTGGGAGAAGCACAGAGGAAGTGATCCTTCATTACCAAGACTCAAGATGCTTGTGGAAAGGAATACGAAAAAGAAAGAGGTATTAACCCATGGAGAAAAGCAGAAGCATCTATAGCAGAAGAATATCAGTCCTTTGAAGACTGCACAATCCAGATCCCATGTGAATGAAAAATGAATACTTTTCCAATTCAAGTTGGAAAAGGTGCCCAACTTTCTCTTCAATGTAGAGCAGGTATAGCAAAGTAAGCCTTTATAATTGTCAATAGCAGTAACAGCAGCAGCCTGCCTCCTAGGTCATTGATAAGTATTTCTACAGAATATGGTAAAAACTGCATTGTGATCATTGTCAAAGATGACTTGTTTTAAGAAATGCAGTGTTTCAAATTAAACGGTGTAAATCTCTAGGTTTGTGGTCTGTGCCCATTACCAACCAGTAGAGGCTGCTGACTAATGCCCGGATTTTCCATTTTAAGGTGGCATGCGTTAAATATAGGGCAAACAGTTCATTCTGCCCTGCCTTTACATAACTGACACTGCAGGTAAAAGCTATCCCTGGAAATAGCGTTGGTAGGAAAGTATGATCAAGAAACGCCACCTGCTGTCTCCCAGATCACTGTTCCAAAAAAGCTGCTGGAGTGCAAGGACATGCACAAAACTCATGTTTAGTTTTACTGCAGGAAGAATATTTGAATGTGATAAACAGCAATCCCTTCTCACGTAACAGTACCCAAATGAGCTCTCAGATCCTAATCTGAGCGACTTACTACATAAAGCTTTAAGCAGCATTTCCTACAGCAGTCTCTTGCACTGAAACCTAGAAAAAAAAGGCAACAATTCACTTTAAAATGCAAATGCCTTTTTTTTTTCCCAGATTGTTCACAAAAAACTTCTATTAATTGAATTCCACAATCTTGGCTTCTCTTTAATTTCAGGGTTCATCCTTAATTAAAACTCCATATAAGCAAAGTATAATTATTCCACTGGCTACAATATTATAGTGCACATCCTATTCTCTGAGGCTGTCTCCAAGAGGTGCTCTCTAGTAACTCAGCCCTTGACATTCCAGGCACTCTGATCTAGCAAACCCCTTAAGTATTTGCTTAACTAGATAAGTTTGGTTTCCTGAGCTTGGGTGCTAGGAACCCAGAGGCCAACCACACCTAAATACACTAAATAAAGCACATGGCTAAAGACTCTTCTGCACAAAAGCCAGAGTGCTCAGGACCTTGAGGCACCAAAAGCTAAATTTATAAACACACACATACAAATCCAAGCTTTCCAGATTAACAAGCTGCTGTGCAACTTGTATGAAACAAACTAGACTTTGTTTGAAATCAGCTGCATAAATATTAGAAGTTGCTCTTTTCTCCTACCTTTTTTCCTAAGGGAGGATGTTACCAGTCTTCCACAACATTTCCAGAGCAACCTTCAATATTCTAATATTTAATTGTCTGAATTTTGTCTGTGTTTCTCTGAACTTACCCTTTAATCCTTTTTGAGTCCCTGCTTTCTCTTTCCACTGAAGTGTTGTTAGTTATTTAAGGGCATCCCCCTTCTCTCTCTCAAGAGAAAGACATGGAGTTTCTTTAAAACAAATTATTGACTTAATAGCTTGAGTAAATCAATCTCAAGAAAACCAGTAGTCAAGAGAACAAAGAATAGAAAACATCTGTATTGACAGTGAATTGTAATAGAAGTTATCATTACTTCAGTTGCAGGTAAGATACAGCCTAAGTCAGGGACCTAACCAATTCAGATTAAAAAACCAAACTTGCACATCTGTTGTGGTTTAACCTGGCAGGCAGCCAAAAACCACACAGCCACTTGCTCACCCCCCCACCCCCCAGTGGGATGGGGGAGAGAATCGGAAGGGCAAAAGTAAGAAAACTCGTGGGTTCAGATAAGAACAGTTTAATAATAATAATAATAATAATAATATTGTAATGAAAAGGAAAACAACAAGNCAGCACTATACCAGCTACTAGGAAGAAAATTAACTCTATCCCACCCGAAACCAGGACAGTTTCATCAGTCCTAGGATGAACCAGCTTCTTGCAAGTAATACATCTTTGAAAGTGCCAAATAAAAAATTAAACAGTATTGACCTTATATATTTGCAATGTAACAGGTTAAATGGGTCAAACTATCTTCTATTGCCTATAAAAAAGTAGTTTTATATCAAACAGTTTTCCTGATAGTAGCAACCACCTGAATAAATTCAAGAGTAGTTAATTCCTTTCATTTTTCTGAAATTAAAACTTGCCACAACACAAACAGCCTTTACAAATCCTATATCAAATTTATTTATGGAGAAAAGATTGGGAGCTACATAAGGGTCCATATTGTATTGGAAGTGTTGAAAGAATTTCCAACTGAGGGCAAAGAGAACTGTTAAAAATCTGTACTCCTGAATTACATGTGAAATTGTGTTACACAATATTACAGAACAAGTATTTAAAAAATTAGCTGTGTTCTTAGACTAATGTATGTAGTACTTTAACCTACACAATCACAAATAAAAAGCATGCACACATTTCACAAAAATAGGATATGAACTTCAAACTATTCTTCACTTACACATGCATGAAATTCCATCCACTGTGTAACAGCTTTGTGCATTTTAGTATTAACAAGGCACATTGGTGACGGAAATGAGTTACAATATGTTGTGGTTTAACCTGGCAGGCAGCTAAACACCACACAGCCGCTCACTCACCCCCCACCCCCCAGTGGGATGGGGGAGAGAATCAGAAGGGCAAAAGTAAGAAAACTTGTGGGTTGAGATAAGAACAGTTTAATAACTAAAATATAATAATAATAATATTGATAATAATATTGTAATGAAAAGGAAAACAACGAGAGAGAGAGAGGGAAAGAAAACAAAACAAAAAAACCCAGGTGATGCACCCGCTCACCACCTGCTGACCAATGCCCAGCCAGTCCCCAAGCAGCGATCCCTATCCCTGGCCAGCTCCCCACCGTTAATATACTGAGCATGACGTCATATGGTATGGAATAGCCCTTTGGCCAGTTTGGATCGACTGTTTTATCTGTGTCCCCTCCCCTTCCAGCTTCTTGTGTACCTGGCAGAGCATGGGAGGCTGGAAAAGTCCTTGACTAGTGTAAGCACTACTTAGCAACAACTAAAACATCAGTGTGTTATCAACATTATTCTCATCCTAAATCCAAAACACAGCACTATACCAGCTACTAGGAAGAAAATTAACTCTATCCCAGCCGAAACCAGGACAAGTGTCAGAGCCTCAGAAGGAAACCTCTGACCTGCTTTAGCCATGCTTGCTTTAATGGCTTAATATGTGTTTCTGCATGGATGGGTTCTTGTTTCTTCACAGTGACTCACTGGCTTCAACAAAGTTTCATATAGTATGCACAGATCCATCCACAGTAAGAATCCTTTTAGTTCTGACATTTGCTTGATCAGGGATTCCTTTACATTTGTGTGTGTGCGGGGGAGAATAAAAATAATAAAAATAAAAAAGAACAGAAGCCACAGGAGAGAGAAGGCGGCCCAACTTGATGAGTACCAAGCTGGGCTCCACCCATTCTTGTGCTCACAGGACTGCTAAGTTTTGTATCAACAGGCTCATCACTCCATATGCACAAGTAAACCAAAAGTACCTGGCTGCAAGCCAAGGTACAGCTGTTTCCAATTCCTTCTATTCTGGAGGGTGAATGAGAAAAGATTTTTGGGTGTATAGGACTCATAGTCACAAAACAGCTTTTTATTACTAGAACCAACTACATTTGGTCTACAGTAATTAAAACTGGGTCAACATGAAACTTCTTTGTACTGTTTTTATGATTTCTTGCTCTAAGTATGAGTGAATTACACAGATGAGATGTAATTCTAGTCTAAAAAGTGATCATACTTGCTCTAAGCAACTTGTTAGGACTTAATTGCAAATTTGTATCAAGATCTGCTTATCGAGGGAGACTTAATATCAGAAAATTTGAAGGAAGCAATATATGGGGCCACTCACTCTGAGAGGACTTTTGTTCAGGAATCTCCTTTGAGTGAGTGAGAAAACCACCAGTTGGTTACCATGCTACCTCCCATAGCATTTCCATGATCCCATTTGATAAGAAAAAACATATTCATATATTGCTTCTGAAGAAAATTATATTAAAGGGCAACAAAGATGCTTGCTTTCCTCTATGATTCTCTTGAGATGTACAGAACAGTTAACGCACTTGAATACTCTTTTGTCTAGGCTCTGGACTGCATCTATCCTTTTAGTCAGAACATCACACCTGATAAACCCATCCCTTCTTCCCGGGCTCAACTTCACTCCCGATTTCTCTACCTCCTCCCCCTGAGCAGCACAGGGGGATGGGGAATGGGGGTTGTGGTCAGTTCATCATAAATTGTCTCTGCTGCTCCTTCCTCCTCACGCTCTTCCCCTGCTCCAGCGTGGGGTCCCTCCCACAGGAGACAGTCTTCCACGAACTTCTCCAACGTGGGGCCTTCCCACGGGCTGCAGTTCTTCATGAACTGCTCCAGCATGGGTCCTTCCCACCTGCTGCAGTCCTTCAGGAACAGACTGCTCTAGCATGGGTCCCCCACAGGGTCACAAGTGCTGCCAGAAAACCTGCTCCAGTGTGGGCTCCTCCCCACAGGGTCACAGGTCCTGCCAGGAGCCTCTCCACAGGGTCACAGCCTCCTTTGGGTGCATCCACCTGCTCCGGCATGGGGGTCCTCCACAGGCTGCAGGTGGATATCTGCTCCATTGTGGACCTCCATGGGCTGCAGGGGGACAGCTTGCCTCACCATGGTCTTCACCACAGGCTGCAGGGGAATCTCTGCTCTGGCTCCTGGAGCACCTCTTCCCCTTCCTTCTTCATTGACCTTGGTGTCCGCAGGGATGTTTCTCTCACATATTCTCACTCCTCTCTCTTCTGGCTGCTGTTGCGCAGCAGTTTCTACCCCTTCTTAAATATGTTATCACAGAGGCGCTACCACCGTCGCTGATTGGCTCAGCCTTGGCAGCGGCAGGTCCATCTTGGAGCTGGCTGGCATTGGCTCTATCGGACATGGGGGAGGCTTCTAGCAGCCTCTCACAGAAGCCACCCCTGTAGCCCCCCATGCTACCAAAACCTTGCCACACAAACACACTGTGATCAGAATTTTATTCTCATTTTTGCATCAAATGAAACTCATAGAAGGCAAGGGATTAAATTATTTAATGCCACTAGGGAACTCTTCATCTACATTCAGATGAAATTTGATCTTCTAAGAGCAAGATTCACAATAAAAAAGGGAAGCAGACAGCTAAGTGCTTTGTCCAACAGTACAGTAAGTCAGCCAGCTGCTTTGGCATCTGAATGCATCAGAACCCAAATAACTTTAGTAGGATGAACTCAGGCACCTGAAGTTCTGTAGATGAACCACTGCCATCATGGCTTAGCAAAGCACCATGGACCTCCTCTCAGGCTTACCTCATCACCCCCAGACCTGTATCCCCGACCAGCAAACATCAGTGATGCCATGATTTCTGGCTGATTCAGTTCATTACCATATACTTACCACCTGCTCAGAAAACTTTTTCTTTTTTTTTTTCCCCCCACAAAGGGAAGAGTATCTACTTCCACTGCTGCCTCTAATGTCTTTATTACTTCTTCTAGTGAACCAAATCTGAGCTGGACAAGAACCTTAAAATAAATCCACACCACACAAATAGTACTTATCATTAGAATGCAAACTTTAAAAAAAATGTTTGAGGAAGACATGAAGCAAAGCGGGACAAAATACATTTCTAGATGCTGCACTAATAAAATCCATTAATCATGAAGAAAACAGAGGGAATAATCAATTTCCACAGAGTTTTGTTGTGGGTTTTTTTGCAGCTGGGACCTGGAAAGGAAGGATGAGCCTGGAGGCAGAGCTCCTCTGATAGAGCTGCATTAGCTGTTCTGGAACAAAGTGGTTTTTTCCATAGCTTAGAGAGGTCACTTACAGGGCACATGCAGCAGACTTTCTCTCAAGTTGTAGACCATGCAACTAAAGAAAAAATTGTTGTATGTACAGATGTGGTTAAGGTTCATAGGGCTGAAGGAGGCCTGAAGTAGGCAGAGCAGAGCTACAGCAGGCATTTACTTGGAGCTGTGTTTTCTTAAATCTCTTGTAGCAAGAAAGCAAAAAGTCACAATGTCATAATTAGAAATTGTTCCCAGCTCTATACTCACAGATGTAGGACTGGTCTACTTCCCATTCCCATCTATGGTAAGATGTGATTTTAAAAAACTGGGGGGAGCATGTTAACAATTCAGAATGTAACTAACTCATTCAATTGACAGAAATAACAATATTTTAAAAAAAACCCAACAAACCCAAACAGTTAAACGTGTGACATACTTTCACAATAAAAGTTCAAGAAAAACAACAGTCTCTTACAACTTTTCAATGAATCACAAACCAGCATCTAGAACCCCTTCACCAAGACCCACAGACTCCAAACAGCATCCAGCCTGTGAAAGGAACAACCCATGCTGGAGTTCCCATGTAGTCTGACTCTCTAGCACATCAGACTATTTTCAGATCTCAGGCCTCAAATCAGCAGGGAAATGAAGCATGTAACCAACACTGAGCATAAGAGCACCTAAAAGCTAAAAGAACTACACACATGCTCAGTTTGGCACATGTCAGAGTACTTAAATGCAGTGCAGCATATGTTAATGTGGGTATTTATTCTGTCCAGCACTTTTAACCTTTTGGACATACACATTTACAGTACTGTATCTATGACATCAGCTTATTTGTATAGACAGTAAATGTTACACTGACATTTACTAGACCAACCGCAGTTACTTGGGATCAAGATATATCTTACAGCAAGATGTACTGCCAAAGATCATGCAGCTTTAGGAATAGTTATGTGTAATGTGGAGCATTATTCTGTTATGGAAAACAAGAATTTTAACTAACTTTTATATAAAACAACATCATCAAGGATATTTCATGTTGTTTCAGAGATATTTTGTTTTTTAACCTCAATGCCAATGAGAAGCCCCATCATGCCACCATGCACATGAATAAATTAATTTCAATGATGCTATTGTTCAGTGTCTGCTGTTCACAAGACAGTGCAAAAAGATCACAGAATGCATAACAAAATTTTAACAATTCTACTTCATGCATTGAAATCTGAACAACATCAAACTGCTAGCTCTTATAGTGCCTCTGGAGAGACTGAAAGCAATCTGACCGCTGTTTAGACATGAAACAGAGAAGGTTCAGAATTTCTTCAAGCTGTATATGCAAATTAACAGCAGAGGAAATATTAAGACTGCAGAAATTCCTAATTATTCTTTTCCTGTTCAATATTTCACCCTGTACTGCCTCAGAGCCTCTTCATGGCAGTGCTTAGGCACATGAGGTATATGAAAAAACTCACCCTGAAGAAACATGTTGTGGAGAAAGATAGGCCATCTCCCAAGCAGTAGGGCAACAGACATCGTAGCCTTTGAGTTTGCCTCCCCAGATATAAACACTTTGAAGAGCTGATTTTGCAAATATTTTAAGTTATCATTTTAATTCTGTTTAAAGGAAACCATCACTAAATAGCAGCATCTGCAGGACTGGGTCCATGGGTACATCTAACCTGCTGACCCAACTCTCTTTCATTTTGTAAAAATATTCTGTGTGGCATTGTCAGTGGCACAAAACATCTGTGCATTAGACCCAAGACATAGGTTTAGATTTCAGAATTTCCACATTCACTTTGCGTGAGAGTTGTTTATAATCCTACTCTTTCTGGGGCCTAAAAGTTCTAGTACTTGAAGTTACTGCACAAATCAGTTATGCTTCCTCCCGTCGACTATCACATTACAAGAAAACTATAGAGATTCAGGCACAAATCAAAACAAAAGGTACTGTACCCGCTTCAGCCTGACCTCGGTGCCAGAGAAGATCATGGAGCGGCTCATCTTGAGTGCACTCACCAGGCAGGTGCAAGACAACCAGGGGATCAGGCCCAGCCAGCATGGCTTCATGAAAGGCAGGTCCTGCCTGACCAACCTGATCTCCTTCTATGACCAGGTGACCCGCCTAGTGGATGAGGGCAAGGCTATGGATGTTGTCTACCTGGACTTTAGTAAGGCCTTCGACACAGTCTCCCACAGCATTCTCCTGGAGAAGCTGGCAGCTCACGGCTTGGACGGGAATAATCTTTTCTGGGTAAAAAACTGGCTGGATGGCCGAGCCCAGAGAGTGGTGGTGAATGGAGTTCAATCCAGTTGGCGGCCGGTCACGAGCGGTGTTCCCCAGGGCTCAGTTCTGGGGCCGATTTTGTTCAATGTCTTCATCAATGATCTGGATGAGGGGATTGA
>WAAD01022330.1:1293-22263 GCA_013389945.1 Fregata magnificens
GGCCGTGAGGGCGCCCGGCGGTGCGGGAATGAATGGGCGGGCGGCGCGGCCCCCTGCCCCGGGGGGAGGGGGGGCCGGGCGGGGTCGAAGCTGTCTGCCCTGGGAAAGCCGAGCCCACGGGCACCCTCTCCCCGAAAGAAAGTTAAAGCAATGGCCGGCAGAGCGAGGAGCAGGTGGAGGAGGCTGCGAGTTCTGCTTTCCTGCTGGCGAAGTGCTGCGAGGCGCCTCGGGAAAGGGAGTTTTGCACGGGACGTGTCCCCGACGGGACTGTCCTCTTCACTCGTGACAGAAATAACTGCGAGGAGGGACTGCATCGCCCATGAGATCGGTGAGGCAGATGCGATCTGAAGGCTCACAACACGTCACTGAGTTGCATCCTTTACACCGTTAGGGATGGGTGAAGCGAGTCGACTACGAGTGGCATTGTAGAGCCGACTTGGGAACTGAAGGAGGCTCGTTTGTGTTAACTGCACTCGCTTTGTGGAGCCTAGAGGTGGGCTGGGGGGGCAGTAGCCTGTAGCGGCTGGTGCAGGTGTTAGGAGGATTTGATGCTTGACGGTGCAGAGGGGAGCTGTACTAGTTGATAACAATTCAGCACTGTTAGAAGAGGGGTAACTGGGAGCATGACTTGTGCCGAGTTGTTTACAAGTCAGGAATTTAGAGACTTTGGATTTAATTTTTCTCTTCCATAAGCTCTCCTTGAACCACATTTGCTTTCAGGATAATTTAAATGGAATTCTTTGCCTGACATCACCAAGATTCACAGCCTTAATTCACAGTTCCTGACTAGGTTGTGTGCTCTGCTGAGTCCGGTGGCGCTTCACTAGCTTAGGTTCAGCACTGCAGAAATAAGGTTTCTGGGGCCATTTTTTTGGAAGCTAGCTATGTGGAATTGTGAATTTGGAGTTAGAAATACCTGTCAGAAGTACATGGAATTATTTCTCCTACCCCGAATCTGTCATAGGTACATTGATATTACTCTGCAGTTTAGACTGTTGTTAGATCTTGTATTAAGACCTAGTGTTGGTGTGTAGACTTGCCATTCTCTTGGCAAAGGTGGAAATCTTGCAAAGCAGCTGCAGTTCTGTCCCCTTTGTGTTTCTTAAGTCATCTGCATGTGCATCAAGTATTGTCGCTTCGCAACTTTCCTCTGACTTGAACCCTTCCTGGAAACATGGGACTGCATAATACAGCCGTTTTCTGCCTGGATCTGGTGTCTCATATTCTCACAGCATATCTCACCGCTTCAGTGGCTGGTCAGGTCAGGGTGTTTGTGCCTTTTTTAGCTGTGTAATTTTAAAGGTGTGGGTCAGCTATCGTTGCTGATGGAACTTAGCCCGTGTAAATGGGCTGGTAGCTGGGAGTCTGGTTGTGAGGACGCAGTCAGGTTCCTGTGGACACTGCTGGATTAGCAGGAACATAGCGCTGCCTGTCTTGTTCACGGTGCGTTGGAACTGACCCCCCTACCTGCCGTTTGCGTTGTGAAGTGCCTGCTCTGCTGCACTGTGGGGATGTTAGTGTGCAGCTTCCTCTGGGAGCTAAACTTCTGTTTCTCTGTCAGTCACAACACAGGGATGTAGCTTCAGGAGAAGCATCATGTTGCCACCAGGCTGCCATTTACTTTTTGGCACTGCAAGAACATGTCATTTTCCCTTTTGCTTAAACACAGCAATAGTCTGGATCTGCTCCTGCTAGTAGAGGCAATGATACAGCTGTGTCCAGTTTGCTTGTGCTGGGAACAAACTTTACCATTGGCCCTCTTCACTCATAGAGGAAATGGCTGAACTGTTTGCCTGCAAGAAGCTTCCAAGGCTGATGAAAATGAACAGCCATCCTTCCTGTGCAGTCACTGTGCTTATCACAATAGAGTTGTGACCTGTGGTGCTCCGTAAAGGTTGGAGGATTATCGTAAGAAGGTGAGCGTTCAAAGAAGTATGGGTTGACTTTGTCCTTTTCTTGATGAACGTAATGATAAATAGAATGGTGTCCTGAAGCTGAGCAGGAGGTCATTGGACACCTCTACTTCCCGCTGGTGTGTTGCCTGTCATTTCAAGGTTGCATGGATGGCAGCACCATTTTTAAGTCTTAGCTCACATTGCATGTAGGGAATCCAATGTGGATGTGGGGAATCACAGAAAATAGAGGACTTTCTTCTTGAGGGCTTTCCCGACTGTGCTGGCATCATTGATGTGTGTTGCATGTCCTCATTATCTGCTTGTGTCTCACCAGGATTGATTCTTTATCAAGAGGAGAAGAGGTATAGATCCTTCTGCCAGTGAGAACAAGGACAGTCTGATTTTGAAGAATGATATGACAGACTACTTGTTGCTGTGTTCTGAAATTCTACATGACATATTAAATGCAACCTGTAATTTTCTGTGCTCACAGGCAGTCTAGATCTTTAGCTTTGAGCCCTTCATTGCTTCCCTCTGGCACTGCCTCATGACAGTCACAGCTTATTCTCTGTAGAAGAAAAATGCAGGGATATATTAAATGTTGCAACACTTAATGTAGACTGTGTTTATTAAAAATAACCTGGCTGTAACTAACCTGTAGCTGTGAAATTGGAATGGGGTTGAGAAGTGGAGACATCTTGTTAGCTGCCAGAGTAAGTGTTGTGCTGTCCCCTGGGTGGATTCTTTCTTATACACAGTATCTCCTGCACATTTCTTTTCTACTGCTGGGAGGTTTTTGAGAGGCTGTAGGACGTATGGCTTAATCTTTAGTGGGATCCTCATGGATGATGGGATGCTGAATCCAGGAACTGGCTCTGAAGTGGCCGGGAAGATACCAGGAGGTCTGTCTGCTCTGTGCATTAGCTTAGGCCACTCCTATTGCTCAGTCTAACATGAGCTCAACAGAGATTGCTGATGCTGTTTGACTGCACTCTGTGGTTGCCCTGCAATACATGTAGCCAGCTTCAGAATTTGCAGTTATCTGATTCCCTCTGACTTCTTGGGTACTTTTCTTTCCGACAAATCAGATGCTGAGAACCAAGCAAGAAAAGTAGTGATGGTTGTTCTTTTCTCAGGTAGATATGGGTCCTCATTACTGATCCTTTTCCCCTGCTGTTTCTCTGTTCTTCCTGTGGTGGAGGAGATTATGGCCAGAACTGCAGTGTAGGGGACAGGAACTGGTGTAAGGATCTTCAACATCTCTGTGGAGAGAGGAGAGAGCTGGTGGTAGGAACATTTTTATGTAGGTTCTAGACATGCATGAAAGAAGGGGGATGAGGAGAGGTGGCTGATGGAGCAGCAGTAGAGACTGCTGGTCCCACTGCTGAGATCTCTGTGTCTCTTCAAGCAGCTTTTAACCTGAGTGATGGACATTGATGTATGTCACTTCAGGTCAGCAAAAACCCTTAGTCAAGCTAAGAGCTGAGTTGGTGCTGATGCTGTTACTGTGCTTGCTATCTGTGGATATAGTGAGCTTGTAGACAGAAGCACTTATCTGTTCAGGTAGATTTCAGTGGAAATCTTCATGTCTCGAAGACTCTGAACAAGTCTTGGCTGCCTTAAGCTAAAGTTTAGTATTGCAAACTCCAGAATCGTAGTTGAATCTTGGTATTTCGCCTTGAAATGGAGACAGGATATGGACACAGGACAAGCGTAAATGCTGAGCTTCAGGCTTCTGCTTCAACTGTAATGTGTTCTCAGGATAGATTAGTTCTGTTTGGCTGTATCCATATTTGTTTTCTCAGTGTTGCAGCCGTGAAAAGTGAGAAAAGTAGGAGGGGATGCAGAAATAGTGATTAAGGAATGTGGTGCACTTTGTAGTCTTAAAGTGGCATGTAGCACAGCCTCAGCTATAGCCACTGTGGCATGGCACATCCTGTAACTGCGCTTTAGTAGGGGCAATGCTGAAGTGTCCTTTTTACGAACAGGTAGGGCCTGACAGAGTGTTCAACAAAACAGTGGCCTGGGACCTGCACAGCAGTTATCTGTACTTGGAGGGGTGGCAGCTTGTTTGTCTCTCCTAGGAGTCTTCAGCAGGCTTGAGAGATACTCTAGTGGCCATCTTCCTTCTGCTGTGTTTCATGGGCAATCTGTCTCTCATGATAACTTGTTCTTCATCCTGAAATTCATACTTTCCCTCAAAAGGCTTCAGACAACCGGAACTATGTTTGGTTTTAGTATTTGGTCAAGTTCTCTGCAGTGAATGTGGGGCACCCTGCCAGTTCGATAGCACCAGTTATTTTCCTTACCCTTTTTATGGGTTTGCGTTGGAGCAGTGCAGAGCTAGGTCCCTTTGTCTGTAATAAAGTATTTGCGCAGAGGGAGTGTGGTCCATCTTTTTTAGTGTTGCCAAAAAGATGCCGCTTAGCATAGATAACATCACCGTTCATGCAGGTCCAAGGCCACGGGGACCTGGTTATTGAGCATATGGTTTCTTGCCTGGCTGGCTCTGCTGGCATGGGAGTGTTTAGAAAACAGTGACATGCTGTTCCTCAAACTTTCACCCAACTAGGCAAGGCAGGATCCAGTGCAAAACAAATTCTGATGCAGGAGTCGATGGCAAAGAGAAATGTGAAGCAGACACTTATCTGTGTGACAAACCTGAGTATAGAGGAGGGCAGCGATTAGAGCTATGTAGAGACAGTGGCGTTTGAGTTCAAAGTGAGAAGGGATCAGGAGGGATTGACAGGAAAATCTTACAGACTAGCTATTGAGATATGTGCTGAGTGAACCAGCAACATTTTGGAGTTCACTCCTTCAGAAGTGTTTCAACAAATTGAAACTGACAGCATGAGTTAATAGTGGCTCAGCCCTGTTCAAGTTTGTTACTGGTCTCACAGTCGCTATTCTAAAACTAGATTTACTGTTCCATGGCGTCATGGCCTAAGGTGCTGCAATACCAAAGGGTTGTCTTGCTCAGTAGTATGCCTCAATTAAGTAGAGATTTCAGCAGAAGAGGCAGTTTCTTCAGTGACTGCCAGCTACAGTGTACTGAAATTATAAAATTAAAAATGGGGAGTGATGGCAGTGTGAGAGAAAGTACTGCCTACTCTTTCATGTTATTTCTTATGCTAAAGGCTTGAATGTCAGCCTTTAAATGTCTGGAGATAAAAACGAGGAAGTGCCTGTAACTTCTCTGGTTCCAGAATAACCTCTGTCCTGGTTTTGGCTGGTATGGAGTTAATTTTCTTCCTAGTAGCTGGTACAATGCTGTGTTTTGGATTTAGTGTGAGAATAATGTTGATAACACACTGATGTTTTAGTTGTTGCTAAGTAGTGCTTACACTAGTCAAGGACTTTTTCAGCTTCCCATGCTCTGCCAGGTGCACACGAAGCTGGGAGGGGGCACAGCCAAGACAGCTGATCCAAACTGGCCAAAGGGCTATTCCATACCCTGTGACATCATGCTCAGTATATAAAGTGGGGGGAGTTGGCTGGGGAGCAGCGGTCGCTGCTCAGGGACTGGCTGGGCACTGGTTGGTGGATGGTGAGCGGTTGCATCACTTGTTTTTCCTGGGTTTTGTTTCTCTCTCTCGTTGTTTTCCTTTTCATTACAATTTTTTGTTGTTGTTGTTATTATTATTATTATTAAACTGTTCTTATCTCAACCCACGAGTTTTCTTACTTTTGCTCTTCAGATTCTCTCCCCCATCCCACCTGTTAACAACTCTTTAACAGTTGCGGGTCACGATATTGATTCATCTGTTCTCGATATTAGTTTATCTGATGTGCACCATGCTCTTTTTTTTGCAGTACATGTTAAAGATTGGTGTTGGGTTTTGCAGTTTGCTGTGCTCTGCAGTGATTAGTGATGTTTTGGCTGGGAGATTTGTTATTAAAGCACTGGCCTTGAGCTTAATCTGGTATTTGAGCTTTGTACCGAAGCCATTACTGTACTTTGGGTACCACCTTGTGGAGACAATTAGCAATTATACCTCTTCCTCTGAGAGTTTTTTTATGGAGGAAATACAGAATGGCACCTTCACTGCCTTCTTCTATGATGTTTCCTCCTTCATTACAATAACTTCTCAGTATCTTGAACATCCTTGGATAGTTAAGATACTTCTGTTGGTATTTCTTGGGAATATTGTTTCAGTTTTGTCTGAGGTTAATAAGCAATTTAAGAATATCATCCAGAGATCTGCCCCAAGGCTGGATAGTTATGAGTGGCAGGGCTAGTGTGGGCAAATGCCTGGGACGGTGTTTTAGAACTTCACCACTGAACAAGTGCAGAATCCTGAAAAATTAGTAGAATATTTGGAAAAAGTATGCTGTCACCCTGGCAATTCTAGGCAGACACAAACCACTGCAACGTGCTGGGGTCTGGCCCATGCCTACCGAGCCTTGTTCAACACTGTTCAGTACCCTCAAGGGGAAGAGAAGGTCTCTGGATCTGATGACAAAATCACAGGCACTGCAGCTACTCCAACCCCTGCAACAGGCACTGTGGCTACTCCAACCCCCATGACAGGCACTGCAGCTGAACCAGGGAACCAGCCCATGCCAGTATCAGTTGCCTCTATATACAAGAAGAAATCTTGGAAGCGAAAGTCAGCTCATTTAGAAAGGGATGATGAAAAAGCAGGGCCATCACGAGGAGAGGAGGAGGAAAAGGAAGAACTTGTAAATGAGAAAGAAACCACCTGATCAGTATCCTTGAGTGATCTGCGAGATATGCGAAAAGATTTCAGCCGTTGTCCAGGCGAGCACATTGTCGCCTGGCTGCTCCGATGCTGGGAGAACAGGGCCAGCAGCCTGGAATTAGAGGGTAAGGAAGCCAAACAGCTGGGATCCCTTTCTATGGAAGGGGGCATTGACAAAGCAATTGGAAAAGGGGCACCAGCCCTTAGCCTCTGGAGGTGACTACTGTCGGGTATGAAGGAAGGATATCCCTTCAAGGAAGATGTTATATATTGTCCAGGCAAATGGACCACCATGGAGAGAGGTATCCAGTACCCGAGGGAATTAGCCATGCTAGAGGTGATTTATGGTGACCTGGACAATGAGCAGTTATCCAGAGATCCAGATGAAGTTCAGTGCACACGACCCATGTGGCAGAAGTTGGTACGGAGCGCACCAGTGTCATATGTCAGCTCATTGTTGACGACCTGGAAGGACAGAGAGGGACAAACGGTGGATGAATTGGCTGGCCAACTCCGGCAATATGAGGAAAGTCCCTCTTCCTCCCTTGTCTCGGCTGTGGAGAAACTGTCCCGGGAGGTCCAGCAACTCAAACAAGATAGGTCCTACTCTCCACCTGTACGGACCAGTATCTCAGCTATTAGGAGTCAGTGTTCTATTGCTCAAGGGAGAGGATATAGAGGGTACACACCATGGGGCACCCTGTGGTTCTACCTGCGTGACCACGGAGAGGACACGAGGAAGTGGGATGGAAAATCTACCTCGACCCTAGAGGCACAGGTACATGAATTGCAAGGAAAAACAATCACACAAGGAAGTTCTTCCAGGAAAATTGCTGCTCCAGTTTCCAATGGGCAGTTCCCCAGACAGAATAGAAGGGCTGATCTTACTCCTGATTTTAATGAAGGAACTGCTGACTTGTATTTACAAGAAGTGAGTAACGGATACTATGACCAGAACTAGAGGGACCGTGTCTCCAGCCAGGTGGAGGAAAGGGATCACTGGGTTTACTGGACTGCGTGGATTTGACAGCCTGGCACATCGGACCCACAGGAGTATAAGGCTCTAGTAGACACCGGTGCACAGTGTACCCCAATGCCATCAAGCTACACAGGGGCAGAACCCATCTATATTTCTGGAGTGATGGGGAGATCCCAACAGCTAACTGTATTGGAGGCCAAAGTGAGCCTAACTGGGAATGAGTGGCAAAAGCACCCCATTGTGACTGACCCAGAGGCTCCGTGCATCCTTGGCATAGACTACCTCAGGAGAGGGTATTTCAAGGACCCAGAAGGGTACTGGTGGGCTTTTGGCGTAGCTGCCTTGGAGATGGCGGAAATTAAGCAGCTGTCCACCTTGCTCAGTCTTTTGGGAGACCATTCTGTTGCAGCGTTGCTGAGGGCCGAAGAAGAATAGGTGGCAATCGCCAACACAGTGGTGCACCGGCAGCAATATCGCCCCAGTCGAGACTCCCTGATTCCCATCCATAACCTGATTCATCAACTGCAGAGCCAAGGAGTGATCAGCAAGACTCGCTCACCCTTTAACAGTCCCGTATGGCTGGTGTGAAAGTCTAATGGAGAGTGGAGACTAACAGTAGACTATTGTGGCGTGAATGAAGTCACACTGCTGCTGAGTGCTGTCGTGCCAGACATGCTAGAACTTCAATACGAACTGGAGTCAAAAGCAGCCAAATGGCATGCTACAGCTGATACTGCTAATGTGTTCTTCTCAATTGCTTTGGCAGCAGAGTGCAGGCCACAGTTTGCTTTCACTTGGAGGGGTGTTCAGTACACCTGCAATTGACTGCCTCAGGGTGGAAACACAGTCCTACCATGCACCGATCCAGATGGCACTGGAACAGGGTGAGGCTCTGGAACACCTGCAGTATATTGATGACATCATTGTGTGGGGCAACACAGCAGAAGTTTTTGAGAAAGGGAAGAAAATAGTCCAAATCCTTCTGAAAGCTGGTTTTGCCATAAAACAAAGTAAGGTCAAGGGACCTGCACCGGAGATCCAGCTTTTGGGAATAAAATGGCAAGATGGACATCATCAGATCCCAATGGATGTGATCAACAAAATAACAGCTATGTCCGCACCAACTAGTAAGAAGGAAACACAAGCTTCTTTAGGTGTTGTGGGTTTTTGGAGAATGCATATTCCAAATTACAGTCTGATCGTAAGCCCTCTCTATCAAGTGACCCGGAAGAAGAACGATTTCAAATGGGGCCCTGAGCAACGACAAGCCTTTGAACAAATTAAACAGGAGATAGTTCATGCAGTAGCCCTTGGGCCAGTCCGGGCAGGGCAAGACGTAAAAAATGTGCTCTACACCACAGCCGGGGAGAATGGCCCTACCTGGAGCCTCTGGCAGAAAACACCGGGGGAGACTTGAGGTCAACCCCTAGGGTTTTGGAGTTGTGGGTACAGAGGATCCAAGGCCCACTATAGTCCAACTGAAAGAGAGATACTGGCAGCATATGAAGGGGTTCGAGCTGCTTTAGAACTGGTTGGTGCTGAAGCACAGCTCCTCCTGGCACCCCGACTGCCGGTGCTGGGCTGGATGTTCAAAGGGAAGGTCCCCTCTACACATGACGCAACTGATGCTATGTGGAATCAGTGTGTCACACTGATCGCACAACGGGCTCAAATAGGAAACCCTAGTCACCCAGGGATCTTGGAAGTGATCATGGACTGGCCAGAAGGCAAAGATTTCAGAATATTGCCAGAGGAAGAGGTGACGGATGCTGAGGAGGCTCCACTGTATAATAAACTATCAGAAAATGAGAATCAATATGCTCTGTTCACTGATGAATCCTGTTGTATTGTTGGAAAGCATCGGAGGTGGAAGGCTGCTGTATGGAGTCCTATATGACAAGTTGCAGAAACTGCTGAAGGAGAAGGTCAGTTGAGTCAGTTTGCAGAGGTGAAAGCCATCCAGCTGGCTTTGGATATTGCTGAACGAGAAAAATGGCCAGTGCTCTATCTCTATACCGACTCATGGATGGTGGCAAATGCCCTGTCGGGGTGGTTACAGCAATGGAAGCAGAGGAACTGGCAGCGCAGAGGCAAACCAATCTGGGCTGCCGCATTGTGGCAAGATATTGCTGCCTGGGTAGAGAACCTGGTTGTAAAAGTACGTCACGTAGATGCTCACGTGCCCAAGTGTCGGGCCGCTGAAGAACATCAAAACAACCAGCAGGTGGATCAGGCTGCTAAGATTGAAGTGGCTCAGGTGGATCCGGACTGGCAACATAAGGGTGAATTATTCATAGCTTGGTGGACCCATGACACCTCAGGCCATCAAGGAAGAGATGCAACATATAGATGGGCTCGTGATCGAGGGATGGACTTGACCATGGACACTATTGCACAGGTTATCCATGAACGTGAAACATGCACTGCAATCAAACAAGCCAAGCGGTTAAAGCCTCTTTGGTGTGGAGGATGATGGCTGAAATATAAATATGGAGAGGCCTGGCAGATAGATTATATCACACTCCCACAAACCCGCCAAGGCAAGCGACGTGCTTACAATGGTGGAAGCAACCACAGGGATGGCTGGAAACATATCCCGTGCCCCGTGCCACTAACCGGAACACTGTCCTGGGCCTTGAAAAGTGAGTCCTGTGGCAGCATGGCACCCCAGAAAGAATTGAGTCAGACAATGGGGCTTATTTCTGAAACAACCTCATAAACAACTGGGCCAAAGAGCATGGCTTTGAGTGGGTATATCACATCCCCTATCATGCACCAGTCTCTGGGAAAATCAAATGATACAATGGACTGTTGAAGACTACACTGAGAGAAATAGGTGGTGGGACACTGAAACATTGGGATGCACATTTAGCAAAGGCCACCTGGTTAGTCAACACTAGGGGATCTGCCAGTCGGGCTGGCCCTGCCCAATCAAAACTTTTACATGCTGTAGAGGGGGATAAAGTCCCTGTAGTGTACCTAAAAAATATGCTGGGGAAGACAGTCTGGGTTACTCCTGCCTTGGGCAAAGGAAAACCCATTCATTGGATTGCTTTTGCTCAAGGACCTAGGTGCACTTGGTGGGTAATGTGAAAGGATGGGGAAGTCCAATGTTTCCCTCAAGGGGATTTGATTTTGGGTGAAAATAGCCAATGAACTGAATGGTATGATGTTAATTGTTATATAATATTGTATGTCATCACTTTTATGGTAGCTATATGCCATATTTATGGTATTACAGTAAGAATCACCCAGATAAATGAAGAATGAACTTTGATGAAACTGAGCAAAGTGCAGTGGTGATGGAACCAGAACTGGCTTCAGCATGCAACAGTCCAACACCACACACCATCTCTCCCACCCTGAAAGACTGTTATGACAGGTGGAGCCCAAAGTCATGGGCTAAATTAACTCAATGGGCATTTTAGAGAGATGGTCCATAGACCAAAGGAATGATATCTCTGTGTATATATGAAAAGACAGGGAAAGTGGTGGTGATTAATTAGAATGTATTGGAAAGGGTAGGACCTGGGCATGATGTAGATGGTATACAATAAGAAGTGGATGGATACTGCCCTGGTTTTGGCTGGTATGGAGTTAATTTTCTTCCCAGTAGCTGGTACAATGCCGTGTTTAGGATTTAGTATGAGAATAATGTTGACAACACACTGATGTTTCAGTTGTTGCTAAGTAGTGCTTACACTAGTCAAGGACTTTTTCAGCTTCCCATGCTCTGCCAGGTGCACACGAAGCTGGGAGGGGGCACAGCCAAGACAGCTGATCCAAACTGGCCAAAGGGCTATTCCATACCCTGTGACATCATGCTCAGTATATAAAGTGGGGGGAGTTGGCTGGGGAGCAGCGGTCGCTGCTCAGGGACTGGCTGGGCACTGGTCGGTGGATGGTGAGCGGTTGCATCACTTGTTTTTCCTGGGTTTTGTTTCTCTCTCTCTTGTTGTTTTCCTTTTCATTACAATTTTTTGTTGTTGTTGTTATTATTATTATTAAACTGTTCTTATCTCAACCCACGAGTTTTCTTACTTTTGCTCTTCAGATTCTCTCCCCCATCCCACTGGCGCGGGAGGGTGAGCAAGCAGCTGTGTGGTGCTTGGTTGCTGACTGGGGCTAAACCATGACAGTCCCCTGGTCAAAAAAGCTTACCAGGAACTTCTACAATTTGTGGAAGGGAGCCAGTGACCTTTTCTCGCTGTTGCATTTGGAAAAAAAATGGAAATTTCCATTGTAAAGTAAGATAGGACTGAATAAAAGGAGAGGATAGCAGATGGGGTGAAGTGTAGCTGAAAGGAGTGAATAGCAGAAAACTCCAGAAAGGGCACCAGTTGGGTGATATGTAAAGAGGAGGGAAATTATGAAGAGGGTAGAAGAGATTGTTTGGTAAACTTTGTTGTAAGCTATGATAAATTCAGTTTGGAAAAGCCTTTTTTGGTTTTCTAGAGAAAAGGCAATGGACAATTCAGGATTGCCACCAATTTTGGAAGTGACAAATTCCCTTTCAGTTCTGAAAATGTGATTAGTGCAGTATGTCCTTATTGTCCTAATTATGTTCTGCTGTGATTTGGTTAAAAAAAAAATTGCTTTCCTTTAGCTTGCATGATAAATTCAGAATTTTTGGCTTTCAAATTTAAATCTTCCTTTCCTCCCATCGCCCCAAATCCCCCAACCAAAAAAATAAACCCGAATTCCTGAAGACTTTTAGGCCTTTTGGAGTATTAAGACATGGCTTGCTTTGGAGTTTTTCAGTTGACCAGTTGTTTGCTATTGCAGAGATACAGACCACTGAGCACTACTATTATCTTTGTGTTTTGTTTTGATCTTGTAGGAATATGAAGTTTGTTATAAGATATTGGGAAGTGTTTTGTGGTCAACACTGAATGTGGTGTGGACTACATTTTGGAGTGTCTTTTGTGTGGCTGCTAATAGTGCTGGGAAACTGTAATTTATACCCAAAAGGACCTTCCACTTCACTATTTGCAGAGCAGTGTAATTACTTCTTAAGTGTAGCTAGCTTGTGGTCGGATGCTGTTCATTTGTTTAATAGATGTAAAGCAGGATTCCTCTTCAAGCTCTGTTTGTGATCCTGCCATGCTTCTGGATTGGAAACCTACCTATTCCTGTGACTTAATGTGAAGTGCATTTGCATAGTGCATGCAAAGAAGTCGTTCCATGAGCAGCTGAGCTAGTGAACCTTTATTTCTTAGGGATTTGTGCCCTCTGCTCCTCAGCCAATCCCTCTTTCCTGTTTTTTTTTCTGTATCCATGTCATCTTTTAGCAGCACTGCTGATTTACTTTCATTCTGTCCCTGCCCCAAATCCAAAGCAGCTCACTGCTGTAGTTTTTTTAATTCCTTCTCTTTTCCCCTAATTACAAGCTGAATCAGACGCTGCTTGTTCTGCAGGTTTTAAGACTATTTGCATACTGACCATTTATGTACTGATTAGAGGGTAAACAGAGCCAGTAACTGTTAAGTGAAATAATCAGCCTTAGCCTCAGTGGAGGCATTTCTTTCGTTCTCTACTCAGTTCCTGATTTTCATGAAACTTGTAGAAATTTAAAATGAGACTGGATTGCTTTGTCCAATTTGATTGGCATTGACTGTAGGGCAATGTGTTTGTGTAAGCCTCATTTCCATAAGAAACCAGGGTAAAAATGCTTTAGGAATGAATTAAGAAAACTTGCTTTGGATGCCTATTTTTAGATTAGTTGTTAGTCTAATATATATTTAGACAGGAAAATTAATGCTAAAATGATGCAAAAACTTTGTGTGTTTTGAAACAGTGTGTCTTACAAGACCCCCAAAATTAGGTTGATAGCTTAGCATGATAATCATGTAACATCTGTTTAATTTGAACCTACAAGAAAAAAGCCTGTGCATTTCACATAAATGTCCAAATATTCCTTTTCACCATAGCGATATCTCCCACATTTACATGAAAATGACTTACAGAATGTGGTTAGAATTGGTTTTCTGCTTATTGTAGTAGCTCATCCGGATAAAGTCTGTTGGAAGTAGTGGAATCTAGCCAAATCATTAAAAACTATTTGCATTTCAGATGCTGCATTTCTGTGTTGTGGGTTTTTTTGTTTTGTTTGGGGTTTTTTTTTTGGTTGTGGTTTTTTTTTTTAAGGTCTTACAAAAACAGTAATTTTGAGAAATTTCCATCTTTCTCTTTGGGATGAGGCAAACAATGTTTTGAATACAGATGGCTGTCAACTACACCAACTGGAAAAAAGTCACTGCTGGTTTTTTTAAGTAGTATTTTTGTTGTTATTAGGGCAGCAGATGAAATAATGGAACGGAAAAAAAATCTTTTCATAATGGATAAAGTCTTTATGAGCAGCAGCTTTTGTTTTTCATGTAATTAGTGAAAGGAAAACTGTTTAACAGACAAAAACAGAGCCTGGGCTTTAGGCTGCTGTTTTCTTCTTGAATTTTTTTTGTCTTTATCAAAACCAGCTAATTTGTTTTGAAATTTTATGATGAAGATGCAGTTTTGAAATGGTTTTATCTCAGTGGCTCTGTTTCAAAGTACTTTTTGTTTTCAGTTTATATATGTAATGTAAATAAAAACACTTCAAATGTGGGAAGAAAAAACAACTGAGAAAGCAAGTCACATTTATCAAATGAAACATAAACTTAGCTCTTCGTCACCTGGGTTCTTTTTTTATCATTTGCTTGCAGATTTTTTTTACATAGATAGGAAGGGCTATTGTTAAATATAAGTTTTGTTTTTTGAGTTCTACTGATGTAAAATGATTTGCAGAAGTTGGAGAAACCTATATTTGAATTTCTTTATGAAGTAGGTAGTACCTGTGCAGAAGATATGCTTTCTAAAATGGAGGGGGAAAAAAACCACATGTGGTTATTTAGGAATGACAAAGAGTTGAAATTAACATTGATAGCTAACTATACAGATTTTTTTTCCTTTATTGCAGGAACTGAAGCTTCCTCTTTAGAAGGTGCAGTGCTGTGAAAACTGTTACTGGCCGTAGAAAAATGGACATGTTGCAGATACTACGTAAAACCACAGAGCGCTTAGAGTGTGATCACTGCAACTTCAGAGGAACGGACTATGAAAACATACAAATTCATATGGGTACCATACACCCAGAGTATTGTGACGAAATGGATGCTGCTGGTTTGGGTAAACTTATATTTTATCAAAAAAGTGCAAAACTGTTTCACTGCCACAAATGTTTCTTTACCAGCAAGATGTATTGCAACGTATATTATCACATCACAGCACAACATGCAGCACCTGAGAAGTGGAATGAGGGGCGAAAAGAACAGGTAGAAGGAGATTCAGATTCCTCCAAAAAAGGTGTCACATTGGAGCCACAGAAACCTACCCTTTCCCCTGAGTCGCGCAAACCTGCCCTTTCTCCTGAACTCCCCAAATCTGAACCTGTTGTTTCCCCCAAGCCTCAGAAATCATCTGTATCCCCAGAGCCCCAGAAGTTGGCTCAGGTGACATCCTCAGAGCCAGAGAAGTCAGCCCAGGCCATGTCCCCAGATCCAGAAAAGTCAGCCCAGGCCACATCTCCAGATCCAGAGAAGTTAGCCTCAGCTGTGTCCCCTGACCCACAGAAGCTGTCTCCTGCTGTGTCCCCTGACCCACAGAAGCCATCTCCTGCTGTGTCCCCTGACCCACAGAAGCTATCTCCTGCTGTGTCCCCCGACCCACAGAAGCCAGCCCCGGCAGTGTCTCCAGAGCCCCGTCGGCATTCCCCGGCAGTGTCTCCAGAGCCCCGTCGACATTCCCCAGCAATGTCTCCAGAGCCCCGTCGGCATTCCCCCGCTGTATCACCAGAGCCCCGTCGCCATTCTCCCGCTGTATCTCCGGAGCCCCGCAGATACTCCCCAGCTGTGTCGCCAGAGCCAAAGAAACCTACTCCAGCAGCATCCCCTGAACCACGAAGGTATGCCCCGGCTGGGTCTCCTGAGCCCCGGAGGCATCCTTCTCAAATGCGTCGGCCTGCTTCTGCTTCTTCTCCTGAAACTCGGAGGCCTGCTCCTGCAGTTTCGCCAGAGTCATGGAGACCTGGTCCAGCTGTTTCCCCTGAGCCGTGGAGATCTACACCTCACGAGGTGCAGAAGTCTTCCACGGTTTCTCTCTGGGCTCCAAAGCCTGCCATGTCGGTGTCCGTGGAATCACGGAGGTCTGCCCCTGAGTCCCGAAGGCCTGGCCCCGTTGTGTCTCCAGAGCCTAGGAGGCTTGTTTCTGATTCGTGGAAATCTACGTCCTTTTCTGAATCCCAGAAGTCTACTCTTGTTTCTTCTGAGCCGTGGAAACCCATCTCATCTGTTTACCCTGAAGGCTGGAAACCTGTTCTGTCCCCCGACACGTGGAAGCATTCTCCCCCTGTTTCTCCTGAGCTTCGAAAGTCTAGTCACACCATTTCCTCTGACTCTTGGAAGCCTTCTTTCTTTCCTGAGGTCCGTAAGCCTGGTGCTTCGGTATCTCCTGAATCTTGGAAACTCTCTGAGTCCCGGAAATCTGTGTTTTTCTCTGAAACTCAGAAATCCACCTCTGCTGCTTCCTCTGAGGTTCAGAAACGGGCTCATTTCCCTGAACCTCGGAAAAGAGCTCTGTTCCCAGAGTCTCGTAAATCTAATCCTACTGTTTCTACCGATGTCCAGAAACGTGGTGTCTTTTCTGAGCCTCAGAATCAGGTGTCTACTTCTGCTGTTTCTACTGAAGGCCAAAAACATGCCCTATGTTCTGAAGCCCAGAAATCAGCTCTTGTTTCTTCTGAAGTCCAGAGGCACGCCCTATTTTCTGAAGCCCAGAAACTTGTTCCCATTTCCTCTGAAGTTCAGGAGCCTACTTCCTTTCCAGAGTCTCAGAAATCTTCTTCTCCTGAAATTCAGAAACATGGCCTCTTTACTGAGTCCCAGAAACTTACTCTTGTTTCTCCCGAGACCCCCAAACAAGCTCTTTTTACTGACTCCCAGAAATCTGCTGTTTCCCCTGATGTTCAAAAGCATGTTGTATTTTCTGAGATGCAGAAACCTGCTGCTGCTTTATCCTCTGATGTCCAGAGACATGCTGAAACTACTGTATCTTCTGAAATCCAGAAGAACATCCTGTTTTCCGAGCCTCACAAGTCTGCTCCAGGTTTTTCCTCCGAGCCCCAGACACCTAGTGAGTCTGGTGAGAGTGACTTTCTTTCTCACAGTTTAGATGATCAGAAACCACTGGATGATTTATTCTCACAGGATGAACAATCAATATTGGCCAAAGAATCACCAGAAGACGTGTTATATTCATGCCCAAAAAAGAAGCCCAAGAAGGAAAACCAGGAGAACTCAGATTCTGAGCTAAATAGCAGTGAGTGTGGAAAAACAGAGATGGACTCGATGGAGATAAAGGAGCAAGAATCCAACAGTGACCAAGAGCAATATGATATGGAGTCATCTGATTATGGGAAAGAAGGCAAAATAGATGCAACTACTCCCATGCAGCCACAGTGTGTGCTGCAGTTTACTGAAGAGAAAGAGGCTTTCATCTCTGAGGAAGAAATAGCAAAATACATGAAGCGTGGCAAGGGAAAGTATTATTGCAAAATTTGTTGCTGTCGTGCAATGAAAAAAGGTGCCGTCTTGCACCATTTAGTTAACAAGCATAATGTTCAAAGCCCATACAAATGTAAAATATGTGGCAAAGCTTTTCTCTTGGAGTCTCTTCTTAAAAACCATGTTGCTGCTCATGGTCAAAGTTTGTTGAAGTGTCCACGTTGTAATTTTGAATCAAATTTTCCCCGAGGCTTTAAGAAACATTTAACCCATTGCCAAAGCCGTCATAGTGATGATACACCTAAAAAACACTTGGACAGCCTTGAACCACTTGAAGAACAAATTTAATCTGTTTTTTTTTCCTTGTGCTAGAAAAGCTGAATTTACCGAAGTGTTCAAAAGTGTTGCTGTATGTTAACTGAGTAGTTTAGCTGATCTGACAAGTCAGAAGATGCATGGTTTATTGTACTATGTTTAACTTGTCTTATAGCTGTATTACTGAAATGAAAGTCATTTTAAATACGTGTTCACGTCTTTGTATTACCCATCAGTAGAGTCATATTTTATTTTTCAGATGTACTATGTTTTTGAAACCAAAATGGATACAAATTAGTTTTGTAAAGATTTGTAAAACATACAGGCAATTAAGGACTGGAGTGGCAAGCAATCCATATATTCCTGTGAAGACTGAACTTGTTTTTTCACATTTGTTAAATGTCGTATTTTTCAAAATGTTTTTATCAAATTCTCAAAATTTAAAGTTCTCACCAAATTGAATGTGAATGAGCCAGGCATGAGAAACTACCAATCCTTCTGGAATAATTCTGCCCTGAGGTTGTAGTTGAGTGTATAGTCATTCATTGGAAATTTATTGCACTCAGTTCTCTGACTGACTTGTTTCAGATTTAGAAGCGTCAAGGTACTTATTTTGTGATTCTGTATTTTGGCCATGTTTTAAGCATGTACTAATATACATTAAATTGATGGATTAACATCAGGCTATGTATAGCTCAACACTTTCTCTTCATGATTCAGATGTTTGTAATGTCAGAAAACCCCTAAATTTCTTGTATTTGGTGAAATGTTATGCTTTAATCTTTTAACAATAAAAAGAAACCCAACCTGGCATTGGCCATTTTTCTTTTTTTTTTTCAAATCAAGAACAAAACCTTTCATGTTGAACATACTGTCTTTTAAGTATCTTTGGCAACAGGAAATGCAAAATTATCCTGGAATTCTCTTCTGAATACTTCAACTTTTCAGTCATCAGTCTATGAAAGCAAGGTTAGTCTAGATTTCCTATCTGCTTCAGAAAAACACATCAGATGTAAATGAAGGAAAACATGGAAAACAGGAATTTGTGCACTGTTATTTAGCATGCTTGCCTTTGTGCTGTTTGCATATTAACAGCTCAAAAAACATAGAGGCTTTATAATGCAGCAGGAGTATAGATTTTAAGTGGAGGTAGCACAAGGGAAGTTTCATTCTCCTCAAGCTAAATTATGCCTAGACTTAAGCTGTTGTAAATATTGGCTTAGAATAAGAAGGTGATAGTGTTAAACAGATAATAATAAAAAATCTCCAGGTGTAAGCTCCTATGGAAGAGCTTCAGATGGATTTGATTGAAGCCTGTGATTGGCATCATTTGTGTTTCAAGAGGATTTCTGGAAGGAAGGGAAAAAGCATTTAAAGCTCTACACTTAGGTGACTTCTCAGTGCTGCCTATTAAGAGGAAGCTTTCTTGCAGGGTCCTCTCACACAGGACCAAACCCACTCTCTACCCCTAAGTCAAGTGCCCTTCGTTTCCTTTCATGGGGTCCAGGCTAGAATTCTAGAATTATTTTTTTTTTTCCTAGGAGTGACTATAGGTAAATCTAAAAGAGAGCACTTGACTATTAAGGGTCTGCTAGTGTAGTCTTACTTCATATAAAAGCTGCTTTTCTCCTCTGCTATCATTTCATACTCTTGGCACAGTCATTTGGTTAAAAAAATGCTTTACGCTATTTGAATAAAAGGAAGAAATCAGGGAGGGATTTGTTTGAATTGGAAGTGGTGTCACCTTTACAGTTCGATGTCTCGCTACAGACAGATACTTCTTTCTCACTGCTGTGTACCAGTTAACTACTTTGATTTCTGGGAATCCTTCCTCAAGGCTTGATGCTGTTTCTCTGCATATTTTGTTTGCTAACTGACCACTTGATTGTTTAATCTTGATTTACAGCTGTCAAAATGTACTTCGTAACTCTTGGAGATGAACTTGCAAGTCCTCTTTATGTTAGGACATTGAATCTCTTTAAATCCAGATACAATGGGCACTTCCCAGTTTCTCTTAGTACAGAATTTTGCAAAAGCCTTGTGGAAGTTGAAGGACATTTCTGGTGTGTATTTTTTTTGTCCAGACTAAGTATTCTTTCACCTTTCCCTTACACAATGCTAGTTTGAGATCCTTAAGATGTGTAGGAGGATCTGCTGGAATCTGAACTGATTTAGCTAATTTCTCTAAGGAACTGCAGGACACCAATAGATCAGATTGGGGGTTTATTGTTTCCCTTTCAGATGACCTATTATAGATGCTGAGGAGAAGGATGAATACTCTGAGTACAGTGATCATTCTTTTTTGACATAAGAAAGAAATGCAAGTGAAGCACTTCAAAATTTACCAGTGAAAGAATTTGCTTGAAATATGCCTAATGGTATAATTTAGGCCTTGGATACTCTGTGAAATAACTTCAGTTGAAATTGTTACTAATTTCGTTTCATCTGTTAGAGTACGAAACAAATACAGAGGTCTGCAGTTTCCAGAAATTGTACCGCGTATTAGGTCACTGGGGCATTTTATCAAAGCCCTCAGTGTTGCATGCAACTGTCTTACTCATTCCTGTTCTTTAGCACACAGACCCTTTGGGGTCAGTACTGTGTTGTTCTAACTTCAGGTTTCCTTTGGGGGTGGTTTGGTTGGGAAACAACATGGTCAGTCAGGAGACAGTAACTGGGGCAAACACAAAGAAAGTTTACTTACAGTACAGGTATTTCAAATAACTGCAGTCCCCTCTCTGAACCCTGTGGGCTGCTCCTGCCTGAGAAAAATGTAATTACAGACCTTAGATGTAAAGAAGAAAACTACTTCCTCCCTCCCCCCCAAAAAAAGGCTATTAATAGCCTATGCTGAGAAATGTGGTAGGCAAAAAATTTCCAAATACAGTATTTCAGTCTATACAGGGCATGCAGTGGTTCATAGGTGGTGCATACAGCTACGAAGTAATTACCTTGGTAGATAAAAGATGAGAAGCCCATTTAGAACCAGTGTATTAGAGTGTAGAGAAAGTGTAGAGCTCCAGTTAGAGTGGGGCTGGAAAGAGATCTCATTTAAGTAATAGAGATGAGTAAAATTAAATTTGGAGTTTTTATGGATTTTTGTAAATATCCTTAGATTTTTTTTTTATCATGCTGAAGAATGATCTTGGGATTGGATATAGCAGATTGTATATACTTCAAATTCCTTTGCTTCTCTTTGTATGTTAGTATAATTTTTGCTTAATCTCGTAAAATTTTAGAAGCACAAAATCTTGTAGAAAATATAGTTATTCAGGGCTTGCCTATGGATTCACAGTTTTGCACTTCCGAGGGGGTTTTTTATCATGACTCTTTAGTGATGTCTTACTGACATGAGTGCACTGAGGTCACCACAACCATTGCTATGCTCATATTTATGTATTTTTAAAAGGAGAAGAGAGAGGAAGAAGTTGAACTGTTTCGTACCATACTGCTGTTACGACCTGTTCTAAAGAAACTTTCATTTAAGTAAGTTTTGGTCAAATAAATGCATTTCTGAATTATAAGCATGTAAGAACATTCTT
>WAAD01022330.1:23229-47489 GCA_013389945.1 Fregata magnificens
AGTACGAAACAAATACAGAGGTCTGCAGTTTCCAGAAATTGTACCGCGTATTAGGTCACTGGGGCATTTTATCAAAGCCCTCAGTGTTGCATGCAACTGTCTTACTCATTCCTGTTCTTTAGCACACAGACCCTTTGGGGTCAGTACTGTGTTGTTCTAACTTCAGGTTTCCTTTGGGGGTGGTTTGGTTGGGAAACAACATGGTCAGTCAGGAGACAGTAACTGGGGCAAACACAAAGAAAGTTTACTTACAGTACAGGTATTTCAAATAACTGCAGTCCCCTCTCTGAACCCTGTGGGCTGCTCCTGCCTGAGAAAAATGTAATTACAGACCTTAGATGTAAAGAAGAAAACTACTTCCTCCCTCCCCCCCAAAAAAAGGCTATTAATAGCCTATGCTGAGAAATGTGGTAGGCAAAAAATTTCCAAATACAGTATTTCAGTCTATACAGGGCATGCAGTGGTTCATAGGTGGTGCATACAGCTACGAAGTAATTACCTTGGTAGATAAAAGATGAGAAGCCCATTTAGAACCAGTGTATTAGAGTGTAGAGAAAGTGTAGAGCTCCAGTTAGAGTGGGGCTGGAAAGAGATCTCATTTAAGTAATAGAGATGAGTAAAATTAAATTTGGAGTTTTTATGGATTTTTGTAAATATCCTTAGATTTTTTTTTTATCATGCTGAAGAATGATCTTGGGATTGGATATAGCAGATTGTATATACTTCAAATTCCTTTGCTTCTCTTTGTATGTTAGTATAATTTTTGCTTAATCTCGTAAAATTTTAGAAGCACAAAATCTTGTAGAAAATATAGTTATTCAGGGCTTGCCTATGGATTCACAGTTTTGCACTTCCGAGGGGGTTTTTTATCATGACTCTTTAGTGATGTCTTACTGACATGAGTGCACTGAGGTCACCACAACCATTGCTATGCTCATATTTATGTATTTTTAAAAGGAGAAGAGAGAGGAAGAAGTTGAACTGTTTCGTACCATACTGCTGTTACGACCTGTTCTAAAGAAACTTTCATTTAAGTAAGTTTTGGTCAAATAAATGCATTTCTGAATTATAAGCATGTAAGAACATTCTTGTTGCTTACTTTCCATGGGGAATGAGAAAGGTTGCTCAGGGAAGTAGCAGAGCTAGATAAATCAATTTAAAACTCTGAGAATGCAAAATTTAGGAAAGTGAATATAAAACTGAAAAGCAAATAGATGAAGGTGTAAGGTTCCACCTGAATTCTAACCTTTCTGTATGTGCTTTATAATAGACTTCAAAAGCATGATTATATACTTTTAAAATATGGAATGTATATGAACCTTTCACAGTATATGTATAATACTTTGCATTTTCTTTCCTGTATGTTTACATCACTTAGTTTAACATTTATTTAAAAACCCAGACAAACCACAAAAACAAAACAACAGCAAACCTCAGTTTCTAAGGGATTTCTTGGACAAAAGGGAAGTAAAAAATTTGCTTTTTAACTAATAGCATTACCCAGCCAGGGTTGCCACATGGATGTTGATCAATTATCTCTAAAGATCACAAACATAAGCATCCTATGTATAATTAACACTGAAAAATTATATAAAAAATATCTGATTTTTCAGTGTTATTTTCTAAAACTTCAGGGACTTGAGGAGGAGTTAACTGCTTACTGTATGTATATAAATAACTTCAATGCATTCTGTGGCTTATTACTTGGTATGTCCTGTGGACTGCAGTTCAGTATAGAAAGAGTTCACTAGAGGCCAATAGAAGTAATTTACTCACGACAGCACAGAAGTCTGTGAAGATTAGTTTTCTCTCCAAGTATTAGAAAGCATTATTTCTTGCAATGACAAATAATACATATTAATGAAAGTCAGCATAGTAAAATAATTTCCTGACTTTGCAATATATCCTTGATATATACTTGGGTATAACACTCATAATAATAAACTTTAAGATTTTCTGAATTTTTAAAGAATGTTACTTTAATAGGTTATACATACGATTGAGGAAATGGTTCTATATGAACTTTTAGGCAAGATGTCAGTGAAATTGGCAGTTCCTTTTATACAATCCCCATCCTCAGAGAGGAATCTCGTCTGTGTATGCTTGGAAGGGCACAGGTTTGAGTCCTTTTCACGCAGAATGCTTGATGGAAAGTACAAAATGGAAAGTGAGAGTAAAGGAACTTCAGAGGATGTTGTGGTTATGGAAGGATGTTTTTTTCAGCTAAATTAGCTGTGGCCATATGAGCCATACAAACTTATCTTCATTCTTTTTGTTGCAAAAAAGGTTTAATAATTGTGTTGGATGTCCAGTCGTGTTTTTAAAGTGCATTTTCACAAGCATTCAATCAATCAAATCAAAAGTAGTCTTCTGTAGAAAACTCGGAGGTGTTTTTCAGCAAAGGCCATTTCTGTCACAGATTATAACTTCATTTCCTTTGATATTTGGGAAGAGATTCTTGCAAGAATTATTACTTTCAGTAATAAACATTTTATCTTCTTTCAGCATACCTAGGAGTATCTAAATACCTGTCTAGGTGTATCAGTATGTTACTTAAGCTCTAAGTCAAAGAAATCATGTGGAATGTAACCACTAGAATGTGAACATTTATATAATGTTAATGGTACTGGTCTTGTATTAAAGACCAAATTAATTGTGGAAAAAATGTTATCAAAACCTGAAGACCATTTAGGATTCAATAGTAATGTTTTGAAATAAGGATTGTGTGTACTTCACAATCCCCTATTCTGAGAAAGAGCCTCTAAAAGAAGTATTATATTTTAGTTCATTAGTAGAAGCCAAATCAAAGTAATTTTTTGCTTAATTTTATTGTCTGCCGTACTTGATCAGGTATTTCTTCTGAGCCGTACAATCAAAATATTAGGTCTATTTCCTTTTTTTTCTCCCCCCCCACCAGAGAAGTGTTGCCATCTCCACTTCATAAAGAACTGACCATGTCATTTCACGATCAGCTCAGGGCAATATAACTGCAGCCTTTCTCTGGATAGTCCTGGCCTCCCCCTTGCCCTGGCAGTGCGTTCTCACCATTTTTCCTCTGTCCACTTCAGCATCATACAGCCTTGTGGTGACGCAGATCAGCTTACAGATTCTGCTGGAAACTTGCTGTTGTTTCCTTCCGTTGTGGAGTTAGCCTGTGGATCTGACTTGCCTTGCAGCTGCAAGCGCTGACATGATGGAAATGAGTGTGAGGGGGACATTTCTTCCCAAGGTAGAGGGCCAAGGGTGGAAGGGACAGTGAGCTTACCATAAGATGGGCTTATGGTAACTCTGAAACTGCACCCTGAATCACAGACGTGCTGGCTAAGTTGCTTGCTCAGCAGGGGTGTCCTGACAACTCAGTGGTATTTTCTCACGTCCACCTCTTACCTGTCAGTTGTCTGCTGGGTTAGTCTTTTCTTTCACTGCCTCTCTACCTTTTTAGTCTGTATCTTACTGAATGCTTCAGGCAAGATTCTTCTTACACCTCGTGGAAGAGTGCCAAAGCCACAAGTGAAACCTCCTGACAAAATGGATAAATTACATGTGTGTGCTTAGTGTTTCATTAGCTGAGCTTGGAGCCTTGGCATAGTGGCTGAGACTTGCTGTTCTGTTGAAGCTGCGGGGTAGCTCTCATTGTACCTCGACAATCCTTGACTGCAACGGAGATTTGTATAGGTATTGGAAACAGATTTTTTGATTCCCTGTCTCAGATGCTTGTACTAGTATTGACTCTCCAAAGTCCGCAACCTTCTGAAACCCAAAACCTCAAACTCCAGAGTTTAAGTGAAACTCAGTGGGGAAGCAGGCATTGATTCCCAGTGGCTTCCTCCAGTGCTGCGAGAGAAAATATAAAAATAGTTGTTCTTCTCTTTGTACACTCAGCATTTAACTTTATGCCTTATTTTCCCTCCATACACAATTGTAGAACTTGAAGCATGCTGAGGAAAAGCAACTCCTTTTAAGTAATTTCCAAACCTAAGTGAAGCCTCCTGCTTTTTGAAAGTAAAAAGAAAAATAAATCCTTTAAACCTAATGGGGAAAACGAAATGCTTGTATGAAGAATAAAGATACCTATCATAGGTACATATCATCCTGACTTTGTAGAAGACTAAGAGTTTATCAGATACAGCATGTGTGACTGGCAAGGACATCAGCCAATTGACAGCACCAAAAAAGACGGTATACCATCTTTTATACAGAAAGATATATATCATCTTTCATGGAGTTTGGAGGAGGTCCCCAGTCACTGGAGAAAAAGCAAATGTTGTACCTGTCTTCAAGACAGTTCAGAAGGATGGTCCAGAATTTCCCTGGTTCCTGTCAAATATTTCATCTTTATAGTTCTGATAAAAATGATTAAAACAGATGTTGAAGATGGATACTTCACTTGTCACTGGCATTCTATAAACATTAATACTTATGCTGACTCTGTGAGGACAGATTCTTTTGGAAAATTAAAGAAATGCAGGGGGATGTGCATAGAAGAAATCTTAAAAGTTGCTTCAGTTCTCCCTCATTCTGCAGAGTTTCCAAGTGCGTAACATTATAAAGGCTCAGCAATGCAGTTGCTGCAGACCTGAGTTGGCCCGGTGACATCCTGTGCTGTTTTGTTATGGAGAACAAGGAAGCCGATAATGACCAAATGAAGAGTTTGGAGGAAATCAGCTCTGCAGTTGAAATGATGTCTCGGCACGTCAGTAACACACATATTGGTGTGTTACAGCCTCACAGATGGGACAGAAGGTTTTACACGAAGACCATATGTGCACTAAAGAGATAATGTAATGACCTCTCTGCTGTGGCTTTGGCTTAAGGGGTTACTGCTCCCAGCTGCCCGACTCCCTTTGTCCGTGCACTGTTCCCTAACTTCTTTTTGTTGAACGGGTCACCTGTGTGATTTCTAAAACAGAAGCTAGTCTGTAAAAAAGTATTTACTGTAAATATATTTTTTAAACCAGAATAATTTCCAAGGGCCTGGGTTTATGGTTAAATGAAGCATCCCATTGTGGTGCAGATGGGGTGTTAACATCCAGAAGGGGCAGGAAAAGTCAGGTAGGGCTGAATGGTAGGTGGTAATTACATATTTCTTAGTGAAAGAGCATGCATACCCCCATGTGTAGCCTACGTGGACAAAAATACTGCTGTCTGAGTCCTTCACCATGTGTTACCTCAGGTTCCTTCGAAGACTCTGCCAGTGAGCAGTCTGGGACTTGTATCAGTTGAGCTACAGGCCTCCCTCTTAAATGAAATGCTTTCTACATCTTGATGAGGCAAATCAACATGCATTAGAATGTTAAATGCTATTCCTTAAAGTTCAAATATTTCGCTGCATAAATTCATTATTTCTATGGCAATTAAACGCAACACTAGAACTGTGAAATACTGTTTTCCTCTTGTTTTCAGATGCTGTTTTGCTCTGTACCCAGCCTACTGTCCGTTGTTACTCTTCCTCTGCTTCTAAAACAGCATCTTGGTTTCAAAGTCAGCATTAGAAATAACTGGCAGTATGGAATATTACCTTCTCCTAAAAAAAAAAATTGTTGTGGCTAACTGCAGGTTGGGGTTGACACAAATAAACCCTTAAACAAATGAAGTGTTCCTGGCATGCATGTGAGATAAATATGCATTGGTCAGAAATCGTTACATGCGTGCAAATAAAACGTGGCTTTTACTCGTATCGCTTGTTCAGCTGTAAGAGGTTGTTTTGTTACATCTGTCTCTCATGTTTGACTTCCAGACGATCTCAGAGCTAAAACAGTTTTCAAAACTAGAAATCGAACAGACTTCACCCCGTTTTGATTGTGCTAATCTCCATGGTGTTATCTGCAGCTGTAGGAGTGCAAAGTGTTAGAAAAGATTAGCGTGAAAATCCACACTCTCATGTTGCAGGCTTTGGTGTACGTTTTAATCTATACAAGAGGAATTCTGGCTCCTCTTTGAATTGTAATATACAGATTTTTATAATGAATTGTTTAATTCAGCATGGATGCAATCACATTTAAAATGATCCTATCCTCTGACATTGCTGTTTGTGCATTGCTATATCGTGTCATTCATTTTTTAGTCCCCTAATTATAAGATACTTTTAATTTGCTCTGGGTTCAGCAACACATTTCTGGGGTAGGCAGTACCTCTGTTGTAGCTGCAAAAAAATTTGGCTGGGAGTTGAGTTCATCAGCCTGCTCACAGGAACACCGGCTGCGTGACTTTGTGCAGGGAAGCCTGGCGGGGAGTAGGGAAGGTGCCAGCCACCTCCTAGCCTGCAAACCTTGCGAGAGCTAATGCTTTGCTCTTATGCTAACGAAAGGATTATAAAGCATGGTTAGGCTCTCTAGATGGTGGTGTGCCTCACGTGGGGCTCGTGTGTCTGGGCGCAGCCCGTGCCTGGGTGGTGCAGCCTCCCGTGGGATGCAGGATGCAGGATTCAGGATGCAGAGTGGCTGCTGCCATGCCGCTGCCTGCAGCCTGCCTGGCTTCTGCACTTCTTCCACTCCACTGGGGCTGTGGGGCCCTTTGCCTCTTGACTTAGTTCACTGTTCCTTTAAACTCTTTTAAGAAGAGCTGTAATACCTACCGAGATAAAAATAAAACGACAGATGGATGGGGAATGATAACAGTGTTGTGGTTTTGTGCACATGACAACTATCCTGCCACAAAGATCTTGGTTTTATGTTATGCCAAGGGCAGTTTTATCTCATTATTGCTCGCTGCTTCCCTGAACCCGGTTTTGGTAAAGTTATCCATTAGAGGGAGCTACAGAGCAATTTATTAGTAGATCAGCTTTAAGGCATAGTTTTTGAACATGTTAAATACACATATGGAATAAAAATACATCAATGATAGGTTCAGAAATGGCTCTGGGCTTTTCTCCTTATTTTGGTGAATTAGCTTTAGCTCTGCTAGGAATGATTTCCTCACCAATGTATCCAGAGTCCCCTGTTTTAAAGCACTTTTTTATTTTCTTTGACACCCCTCCCTGCTGTGCATGTTATCCCATTCCCATAGCACGTGCGTTATTTACAAGGATGTGTAAAATGTTTATGTAATCTGCAAAAAATAATCACTCTTTTGTTCCCTAGGTCACTACTTCTCTTATCTTGATAAGAAAAAAAGCCAAGAGAATTGCAGAGGAAGCCTGCCCTTTCGGTGGTAGTATTGAAGAGCCTGGCTGTACTTGAAACCACCTAACGCCAGCCTGCTGTGCAGGGGACCCGTGCTGGGGATAAGCTCTGTAAATGCAAAGAGGATTTAAGTACAGTCCACAGCGGCTGGTGCACAGAGATGCACCCTCTGGCTGGTGAGAGGGTTTAAAGTCTCAGACCTGTTGACCACCAGAAGCTGAGAGGGTAAAGCAGGGCCACGAGCACTCCCCACAAATCCTGCTCGTAAAGCATTTGCAGCTGGCCCCCACTGCTTTTGCGGAAGACCCGGCACAGCTTCTCGCCTAAAGCTCATGCAGGGGAGGGTGGTGAGTGATCCACGGTCACACAGAAATGCACCCGAGGGAACCACTGAGATGGAAAAGATGCACGTGAGAAGCCAAATTTAGACGCAGGTTAAGCTTCCCCAAGCCTGAGCAGAGAGGGGGCAGCCTCCAAGCAGGAACTCTGAAAACACGAATCCAGGCGTGGCTGGCACTGCCGTAGGAAATCTGCCTGCAAGGCATCTGTACCGCCGGCCTGACTTGCCCTGGTTTGGGATGTTTCCACTTCCAGCATTGACAGGGCTTTCTTGGCTATTGATGGTCAGCAAGACAGCGACTGTGCCCTGAGGCACTGCCTTCAGATGCAGCCTGCTCATCTGCAGTCAAATTTCCCCTTGAAATCCTCAGGCATTTTGCCTGAGTGAGGCTGTGCACTACTTGACTTACTGAAGCAAAAGCTGTTTACAGATATAAAATACAAACAAGCCCTGAAACTTCTGTCCTTCATTATTTTACGTCGACTTGCTGTGGTCTGGGCTGGCTCCAGCATTTTTTCTCACTGCACTCATTACTCCAGGCAGTGATGAAACTGGATAAGCCAAATAACTAACTTGGGCTTGACATGGTTATAATGTCATTGCAAGCAGGGGAAACACAAATGTACTGCCTTGGCCATGGGAATCTGAAACTTTCCTGCTTCATTTGCAGTAAAAAACAATCAGAAATCCTTAGTTCCCTCACTTTCAGACTTCTCTAGTACACATCCACACTAAGGCGTTGCACAAAACATCAGGAGAAAGAAGTCAGAAGACTTTCATAATTTGATCGTTCAAACCTGTCAGTGAGAAATCCTTTGAAATTTAACTTCCCACTAAAGAAACCCAGGTAAAGCTGTAAGGATGTTTTAATTGTATTAAAAACAGTCACCAAGGATGGTCACATCACTTGGAAGCAAATGCTACTTTTGAGTAATGATATCCTGCTGCAAGATAAACGGACAAAATAAGTGTGATAAATGATCTTAGGCGGGACTGCTGGCATAGCCTTCATTGTGTTTTTGAAGCAGCAAGGAAGGATTCAAATACCTATGCATTTACAACAGAACTGGAATAATTTATCTACTCTGGTTTATGTCGACATGTGTATGTCCACATAGCTGAAGTGAAGATTCCAGTTTTGCTGATAAGTAACACAGAAAATTAAATCACCGCCGCTGGCTTGCACAACATAGTTTACATTGTTTTGCAGCAGCTGCAGGATGCATTCTTTACGCTTAATGTAAACAAACAGACAGGATCCCAGCGTAGGGGAGGGCTCCAGGGGTGCGAGGGCAGCTCGGTGCCACAGACCCTCGCCTCCCCTGGCCAGGCTGCTGCTGGGGCTGCCTGTGCTGGAGCCGCCCGGCCAGCTGGCAAAGAGAAAGCAGGCACTGGAGCCTTTGATGGCTGTTGACCTGGGCTGTATCCTATCCAGATTTCTTAAAACTGGCTATTTTATTGTTTGGATATAAACTGGTTGCTGATTAGATGCAAGTGGGTTTGTTTAATTAAAAAAAAAAGGCCAGCTAATTGAGTTAAAACTATGTGGTTTAAGGGAGAAAATGCCAAAGTTAATTATGGTTACCATCTGTTTCATCAAAACACTCGTTCGCTTTGAATACCTCTATTGTCAGGGCTGGTTTTAATATCTTTCTCAGATTTATTCCAGTGAGGAGGTACTTTAAAATTAAATTACGTTGTTCCCCATAATCTCTAGCAGACAACAGAGTGGTGGTGTCTGCAGTGAACTTATGGTGCTCTTTCTTTTAAAGAAAATATTGCTGTGGCTTTAATCACTGCAAGCTTAGCTCTGTGCGCAGGAAACTTGCATGATTTTTTCCAGGGATTTATTCAAGGAGGTCTTTGTGTATGTGTTTCTGTATGACGCAAATTGCAAACATGAATGGCATTCTTTTCCCCCGTATCTCCTTTCCACTACCTGACCATGATTTAATTCCTGCAATATCAATTCTCAAAAAACCCATGAAGGATTCACCTCTCCCTGTGGTACTTATGCACACGTACGCATGTATGTGCACACACCTTGCTCTCAAGAGCTGTGTCACGATATATGAATTAGCTATCTTGAGAGTCTCGCCATACGCTCATATGACACATCCTGGAGGAACTGACTGCCTGGACATAGCACGAGCTTTTACCCAATAAACTTGTTTGCAGCGTGGAATCATTTATCGCAGGCTCCTGCTGTACTGCTGGGCTGTCTGCATTCACTGAGGGATGCTAGCACAATACCAGTTCTTGCCTAGTTTCCAGGAGGGTTGTGAGGTATTTGAAATTAACGTTCTGTATTGCTATTGGTAAACAGAAGAGGTCAGACTAGTGCTCAGGTGATAGAAACAAGGTGGTTGCGAAGCTGGCATCAGGAAAACAAAACCCAATAACTTCTTTTAACAGCCCATCTGCCTCATATGCACATTCTCAGAAACATTCATTTGGCTCGCAAATGAGAAGGTATCACTGACTGAATGTAATTTCCAAGGCTCAAAGGAACATATGAATTCATGTGTACTGAATCCTATGAATTCAAGGAAAATTCAATGGAGATTTAATCTGCTTCTGGAAGGAAAAATTCTTTGCTCTGCCTGCTTCAAAGAGAAACAAAAACATCCTTTGTTATTCTTAGCAAGAGGACCATACTGCTACCACTCAACATAGTGAAATGACGACTCCTTGAAAATCTTGCTGCTCTTACATCTTGGATAAATACTAACCTAATGGGAGTGATAAAGAATTAGCCAATAAGATTAGAAAGAGAGATTGTTCCTGGATCGGTCCATTAGGATTAACCAGGCTTTGTTCCATGGCAACCTAGCTGAGAATAATCATGACTGCAAATAGTGCTGTTCCAGTTTCTTGGGTGGAGCACAGAGTGAAATCGCTGGTCTCCAAACGCAATTGTTAATGTGTTTGGCGGTTCTTAAATGTCACTGTGGCCGTACTTCAGCAATTCAGTTAGAGTTGTTGTTTTTGCCATCGTATGTGATGCATAAGGAGTTCAAAACCCTGCAGGCGAGCTGAGTTCATAAGGTCCTTGTATTTTCAGATTATTTTTGGTGGGACAAGATTTCTGACATTAGCAGTTGAGGTTGACAGCATTGTCTCTACCGTCTGCCCTGAGTCACCGGTGGCACACAGAGGCGTGAATGGAGTATGTAAGAGATGTGGGCTGGAGCGGTCAGGCTGGCACATCAGTGGGTCCTCACGATAAACCGGTTCTCAGGAATGTGGATCTGTGGTGGAGGAGAAGTTCAAAACACCTTCTCTGTTCATTCATGCTGCAGTACACACATACCCAGGTCCCATTCTGGGTGCAGCTGAGCTGGGCCCAAGGAAAGGAAGCATTACCAGTGAGCAATTTGATTACACTGATTTTGTCAAGGAAGAATCTTGAGAATCTTTCAAGAATCATAAATCTTGCATTTTTTTATGTTACTTGTTTTTATTATTCTACTGTACACTCCCTCTACCTCACATTGCAATATATTTTTATTTTAAATGCATCTGCCTGTCTAATCTATGCTTGGAAACTATGGTGCTTTCTTAATACAGCAATTTAAGTCAGCATGAATCATTTTACATATTTGATTATGGTGGCATAGACATTTAAACAATGATGACGAGCATGAATTTAACCACTTCACTGCAGGCAACACCAAACTTACACAGTGTTCAGGTAGCATTTATTTGTGTATGCAAAACCACAGAAAAACACTCTGGTAGGAAACCAATCCATATTTACTGGCTTCTGGTTTCATGTGTATTTCCAAACAGTCACTTATTTCTCCTAAAGCCAGCTGAGGCCCTAGAAGAAGGTGTGTGCAGGGACACCACAGCTCTTCACAGGTACCTCTCTTTGAGGGCCCCACTGCATAGATCTGTGCATTTGGGGCAATTTTCCTGCCTCTTCTCCCCACACCCTTGCCAGGGGTGTTAATCCAACAGGCCCAGCTCTTCTGGGCACCTGGCAGCATCTGTCTTCAGGGAGTCTGGCTGATACCGAGAGCAGTTGACATCTCGTTTAGCTTTAGCTGTTTGGCCTAAGCCTGTTGTCCAGGTTCCTCCATCGATCGGTGGAGAGTGGCGGGTACCCCCAGGGGACGGCTCGGGCGCTCTTGGGGCAGGCCTTGGGGATGGGGGACTGCATCCTTCCCAAAACTCTGCCCTCCCTCCTCCAGCTGCAGAGGGGACACAGGCATCCAACCAAGACCCAAACCAAATGTGTAAGGAAGGAGGGGAGATGATTGCCAGAACAAAAAGTGATCCAAACACAGATTCACAGAATCACAGAATCACAGAATGGTAGGAGTTGGAAGGGACCTCTGGAGATCATCTCGTCCAACCCCCTGCTTGAGCAGGTTCACATAGAGCAGGGTGCACAGGACCGTGTCAAGGTGGGTTTTGAATATTTCCAGAGAAGGAGACTCCACAACCTCTCTGGGCAGCCTGTTCCAGTGCTCTGTCACCCTCACAGTAAAGAAGTTTTTCCTCATATTCAGCTGGAACTTCCTGTGGCCCAATCTGTGCCCATTGCCCCTTGTGCTGTCCTTGGGCACCGCTGAGAAGAGCCTGGCCCCATCCTCTTGACACCCACCCTTCAGATATTTGTAAGCAGTAACAAGATCCCCCCTCAGTCTTCTCTTCTCCAGGCTAAACAAACCCAGGTCTCTCAGCCTTTCCTCATAAGAGAGATGCTCCAGTCCCCTGATCATCTGTGTAGCTCTCCACTGGACTTGCTCCAGCACTTCCCTGTCCTTCATGAACTGGGGAGCCCAGAACTGGACACAGTATTCCAGATGTGGCCTCAGCAGGGCCAAGTAGAGGGGGAGGATAACCTCCCTCAACCTGCTGGCCACACTCCTTTTGATGCAGGCCAGGGTCCTGTTGGCCTTCTTGGCCACAAGGGCACAGTGCTGGCTCATGGCCAACTTGCTGTCCACCAGCACTCCCAGGTCCTTCTCAGCAGAGCTACTTTCCACCAGGTCAACTCCCAGCCTGTACTGGTGCACGGGGTTGTTCCTCCCCAGGTGAAGGACTTTACACTTGCTTTTGTTGAATTTCATTTGGTTCCTGTTGGCCCAGCTCTCCAGCCTGTCCAGGTCTTGCTGGATGGTAGCACAGCCTTCTGGCGTATCAGCCACTCCTCCTAGTTTGGTATCATTGACAAACTTGCTGAGGGTACACTCTATGCCTTCGCCCAGGTCATTGATGAATATATTGAACAGGACTGGACCCAGTACAGACCCCTGGGGAACACCGCTAGTTACGGGCCTCCAACCAGACTCTGCGCCTATTCATCGAAATAAAGCACTGTTTATCCATCTGAAGGGACGTGGAGTGCAGAAGAGAGGTTGGATGGAGTGAAGCCCTTGCATACATTTCCCCACTAACTTTAATCTCTCCTGTTAAGCTTTGGCAAGATATTTTTGGTTCAGTTGCTCTCATTCTTGAGTTCAAAGAGTCACCCTTTATTATGGGTGCTTCTCCCAGGGAGTCAACGCCAGGTGGTGTTGACAATTCCCCTTACGCACCTGGCTTCTTTGGCAGGCCAGCAGCTTTCAGGTTTGGCTCTCCTCTTTTGTCCTAGCTCCAGATCTGGGTTCTCATCGGCCAGGCATTCACCAGGGCATTCCCCAGCTCACAGCATCCCTGCTGTTTCACAGTGAACTCCTGGTGGTAGCTGAACTCCACCTTGCCTTGCCATCATTGCCTTTCCCATTTTTTCTCCTCCAATAACTCTCCTCTGATTTAACTCCTTACAGCCAGAGTGGATAATGGCAAACTCATAAAAATGACAGTGTCTTTACAACATAATATTCATACCAGCTGCGTTTACCACATGGTGCTCAAACTCTTCAAACATACAGTTTAATTGAAGGTAATTCTGGAGTCTGTTTACTTTTAAAATAGCTGGAAAAAATGAACATATGATTTGTGCTCATGGTTGTGTACAGCACTGTGTGCCTTTGGGAATGCAGGGACGCTACCTTTGAAGGCTACGGCCATGTAGAAAACATCTGTAAATCTTGTGGAGACATGACAGTTCGTCTTTCTGGGGTGTGTCAGTTGGAAACTCATATGCAAGTTTGCAGAAGCCCGTCTCACTGATTGCAGACTTCAGGCTATAGAGGATTATCCATGCAAAGCAGACCTGCCGCACGCACACGCAATGCATTGGGCACAGGCGTAGGTTATGATGAAGGGCCAGTCCCATCTGAGGCTTTTCACGGGCAGTGTAGTTAGCTGTAAGAGTGGTACGCGTGTGGTCATGATACTGAAGTTCCCGTTTGCCATCAGATTTTCTTGTCCTGGTAGAAGTGTTGTTATGTGCCATACTTTTGCCATGAGGGGGAGTATACATTGCTTACCAGCTGTGTCTTGGTTGTACTCCCTGCCGCTACACTCTGTCCTCATGTATGTACACCTCTCAGGATGTCTGGCAAATCAGCCAGTTGAGGCTGAAAGACTTTTCAAGAAACTGGTTTAGGAAATATTTATGCAGGAACAACAAAGGAGAAAATACAGCCTCTCTGGTGTCCTTTGGCTGGAAGCTAAAATGAAGTTTGTCAGCGGGAGAGAGGAGCAGATGCTCTGCAGGCCAGCGCTGGTGCACGGGGCCATGCTCCAGGGCCGGCTGCAAGCCATGAGGGACAGGGCTGCGTGCTTCGAACACACTGCTCTGGGTAGCTCACACTCACAGCACTGGGGCAAAACCACACCCTGTGCGACAAAGTACCCTCCATGCCCACCGGCTGCTGAATGTGGACCCTGAGCAGGAGCTAGGACTGTCCTTGTGCTGCTTACCAAGAGCATTTGTTGTTCTTCAGGTTCAATTTTTAAAAAATTTTTAGACAACAATAACAGCACACACCCCTTCCCTAAACTACAAGAATTTATTCAATGCTTCATGCTTTTTTGCCAAGCTCATAAAGAACGCCTCCTTTTTAATGCTTTGCAGGAGAGCACTGATACTTTTTCCAGAACTGATTTAATCTGTATACATTGAAGTTTGATATCCTGCAGATGTTTGGCTAAATTCTAATAAAAGAGCCAGATTGACCCACCATGGGAATTTTATCATAATCCTCCCGAGAAAAAAAATGTTCATCCCAAGGGATGTGTCATAGGTCAAACAAAAACTGTCATACCTCCTCCTTTTTTTGAAAACACCCATCATCTTTATTTTTATTTACAACAAATATATAAAAGCTTTTTGTCAGCAATTTGTCTTTTTATTTATGTGCTGGTATGGTAACTAATTATTACAAGTTCCACACACTGCTAATCTTGCCATAACGGTATTTCTAGTATGACAACTTTCATCTGCTGACTAAACAAGCACAGTCTTGCCTTTTCTCAGCATGGCTGTGAGTAAAAACCAAGTCACTGGGCTTTGAGGATCTTAGGGCTCGCCTGTACATGGTTTTTGCATCAGTGCAATTAGGCAAGTCTAAGTCGAAGCAGTGCCGCCCCCAAGCATGGGTGAAACATCAGTCTTGTTAAAGTGCTTATATCAGCACAGCTCATCTGAATAAATTTGGCGTAACAAGCAGTCCAAGGTAGAATAGCTGTAGTGGAGTACATGGACTGGCTGTCCTGGTCTGGCTAAGACAGTTCCACAATGTCCACCAGTGTGCCAGTGTTCCCAGGACATTTTTTCTGACAATATATGTGTGAGATTTTAGAAAGACCTCATGGGACAAGAAACTGGACATCATGCTCTTCGCCGAGAATGTGAGATTTTTCCCTCTGCCTCCTTTCGGATCTGGGAATTAGGGGCCTGGACTCTGAGCCTACAACTGGTTATAGGGAACAACACAACATGGGGAACATCCCCCTTTCATGTCACCTCACACCAAGTGACTAGGTGCAGGAGACACGCTCTTTGCCACATAGCCCAGTGCAGCAAATGTTCTTCTGACACAGAAGCTCATGCAAGGGGCTCATCATGCAGAAACCTCATCACAGGACCAAACTCAGGGTAGTTGTCCTCTACCACATGCTCTACTGCATATGACGCATCTCCTGTATCATGGGGGGTTTGTTTGTTCCTTTTTTGTGTTTTTTTTTTTAAAGGCTGGTCACCACGTGCTGATGGTGTAGGTACACAATGTGTTTGCTTTGGCAACGGAAGCAGCTGAAGAATTTCCCACTTCATCCCCCAGCCCAGCTGCTCACCCTGTCCCTTTAGGTTGTGCTGATGCAACTGTTTGCATATGGGTAGTATAAGCCAGGCCAGAGAAATAACTATGTTAAAAAGTAACTTTCAACAAAAAAAAAGACCCACAGTTGCAAGGGGGACACTGACTTGTGATTGGGACAGGAATGCACTGCAGAAGGCAAGCAATTTTTTAATATATCATTACAAAAGTAGTTCATACAGGACGCTGGAAAAGAAGTATGAAGCAGCTTGTGTTAGGGGCAAGGGGGTTAAAGCCACAAAAAATGTGAAAAACAAGTGTTGAAATAAAGAGAGCAAACAACTAAGATGACATTTGGAATTACACAAATGTGTCGTCATCCACTGTGAGTATCAAGTGTACTTCTTCAATCTGTCTAATCTAATATAAACAGAGAGCAGCATGTATATCTAAAAAAAACCTCTACCAAAACATTGCAGATACCCATCTTGCCATGGGGAGATGATAAGGGAAGAGAGCAAACCAGGTATGACAGCTCCTAGAGGTATCATTTAATGCATGGTTAGAAGGCATTCGCATTCCAGTCTAATGAGAGTGGTNCTCAGTTACAAATTAAAGCACGTTAACGTTGAAAGTTAGTTTCTCAAAGTGTTTTTGTTTTTTTTTTTTCATTCAAAATAGAGACCATGCGAGTTCAGCATGAAAAAAAAAATAGAGGTAGCGTTAAAGCTTCGTTTTGGATGCTAAATTTACTGGAACAAATGTGAATGCTTTTATTGCCACTGATGTATTTAAAAGCAAGTCTTCCTTCAACCTGTTTTTTTGTCTCATAGCAAGCTGTTATGGTTAAAAAATCCCACCTCTTTCCAAACATACACAGCATTAAGCCAAAAGACTCCCTGTGTGAATTCTTGTTTGAAGGAGTAACTTTGACTCAAATTGAAACTCTTTCAGGACACTCCTAGAGCTTGTGTTTTGTAGGAGTTTGGACTAACTGATTACAGATTTTTTTCCTTTACTGGTAATCGATGAACCCACATGGGTTTCTCCTCCCACCCTAAAGTGCTATCGGCAAGAAAAGTGAGGCGTCAAGGTTTGACGTGATTTGCAGTGAGGATAGGAACCAAGCTGCCATCTGATTTTAATGGTGACTCTCCAGGCCCTGGTTTGCCCACAGGTGATCTTGCTCAAGAACGAGGAGAGAGAACTTCAGGTTCTGCAGATGAGAAATCTTCTTCCTGTGACTAGAAACAACGCTGGCTGCTCTGTGACCCTTGAGTGTCTTTTCACTTTGGTGTTAAATTAAGCAAACAGATACATAATAAAGCTTCTGCCATATTTTAAGTGCTGTTTGGAAGTAGTCTATACACTAACAGCTTCTAAAATGGCTTTGCTCTAAAGAGGAGAGGTTTTAACATGCATTTTTATCTCATACTAAGAAAAGATTTCTGAGTAGGATTAGCCAAGGAGACAGTGTTCGCGTTTGAATTACTCTTCTGCCTTGAGTTTAGATCCTGGTTTAATAACACTGACTTTCAAAAAAACTTTTTGCTGTCATTTTCCCCGTCAATGCTGGAAATCCCATGAAATCACTAGTGATCATATTTCATAGATCTGGAGATGAAATCTTGACAGAGTTCCTGAGAGATTTTGGCTATGCATAGAAAGAAATTGGAAAACTGTCCCTTCTTTCTTTGGCTTTGATACAGAATGACTCCTGCCTTGATGATACAGTCTTTGGTCCTGCCCATTGTGCTCTGGCAGGAACACCTGCACCAAGTCCAGCCGTTTCCCTTCCTGCTCTTCCCCCTTGCTGCCATGCTGCACGGAGGGCCTCTTCCACCTGCGGAGCTGGGCTTTTAGTACCCAATCTGCTGTTCTCTTAAAATGCGCTTCAGTCTATCTTGGCAACTTTTGTCTGTGGCCTGGAGGGAAATATCTAAAAACCCAACAAACAACAGATTTCAGCTGTTGACCTCAGCAGTTCTTAGGATCTACATCATTTCCCTGACACTCGCAATCCAGTAACCAGATAGGATGCAAGTTGGCTGGCTTTCGGCCAGGGAGCTGGTTCCTCTGCACATCTCTGCAATCACTCCAGTCCATTGCCACAAGCACCACAGGCAGTTTCAAAAAACCAAAGACATGTTAAAGATGCTTCAGTCTTTGCAACTGTATACAAAAGAGAAGCAAACAGCCTATCGCTGCTTTGGGGAGTTAAAGAAGTTGCAGTACTGGGAGGTGAATGAGTCCATTTTCTGGCATTCATTTCTGCACAGGCACTGTTGAAAACAGTGGTAAAGTGGTGATTTTTTTCCTAAGCTTCAGATCAAGCCCATATTCCTGAGAGGGCTCCATGCTTCCCCCACCAAGCAGGTTGGCACTTACTTACATGAGCCAATGGCCACAGAGAATGGCAATTCAGGTAGAATGAAATGCCAGCTTACCCAGGGGGGAGACAGTTGCTCCCCTGGCCATGTGAATGATGCGTACTTTTGTGGATCCTGTCCTCTTCTTCTTGTGTGTTCACACAATAAACTTGCTGGAATTAAAGTTCATTAATAAAAGAGAAAGCTTTCTCATTGATCAGACATTAAAAAAATGAGGCACAACTATGTCTTAACAAAAATGTATTATATGCCGTCAGAATACAGTGGGGCAACATTTATTTTGGAGGTAAAGGAGGCAATGTATTTACTCTTATTTCAACCACATATATCATAGAATCATAGAATCATTAAGGTTGGAAAAGACCTCTAAGATCATCAAGTCCAACCATCAACTAACACCACCATGACTCCTAAACTAGGCCCTGGAGTGCCACGTCTATACCTTTTTTGAATGCCTCCAGGGTTGACGACTCCACCACCTCTCTGGGCAGCCTCTTCCAATGCCTAACCACTCTTTCGGTAAAGAAATTCTTCCTCATGTCCAGTCTAAACCTCCCCTGTCACAACTTTAAGCCATTTCCTCTCGTCCTATCGCTAGTTTCTTGGGAGAAGAGTCCAACACCCGCTTCACTACAACCTCCTTTCAGGTAGTTGTAGAGAGCGATAAGGTCTCCCCTCAGCCTCCTCTTCTCCAGACTAAACAGCCCCAGTTCTCTCAGCCACTCCTCATAAGTCTTGTTTTCTAGACCCTTCACCAGCCTCGTTGCCCTTCTCTGGACACGCTCCAGCACCTCAGTGTCCTTCTTGTACTGAGGGGCCCAAAACTGAACACAGTACTCGAGGTGCGGCCTCACCAGTGCCGAGTACAGGGGCACGATCACTTCCCTACTCCTGCTGGTCACACTATTCCTGATACAAGCCAGGATGCCGTTGGCCTTCTTGGCCACCTGGGCACACTGCCGGCTCATGTTCAGCCGGCTGTCAACCAGCACCCCCAGGTCCTTTTCTGCCGGGCAGCTCTCCAGCCACTCTTCCCCAAGCCTGTAGCGTTGCATGGGGTTGTTGTGACCCAAGGGCAGGACCCGGCACTTGGCCTTGTTAAACCTCATACAGTTGGTCTCGGCCCATCGATCCAGCCTGTCCAGATCCCTCTGCAGGGCCTTCCTATCCTCGAGCAGATCGACACTCCCGCCCAACTTGGTGTCATCTGCAAACTTGCTGAGGGTGCACTCAATCCCCTCATCCAGGTCATTGATGAAGACATTGAACAAAACCAGCCCCAGAACTGAGCCCTGGGGAACACCGCTCGTGACCGGCTGCCAACTGGATTTCACTTCATTCACCACCACTCTCTGGGCTCGGCCATCCAGCCAGTTTCTTACCCAGCAAAGTCTATGCCCACCCAAGCCGTGAGCTGCCAGCTTCTCCAGGAGAATGCCGTGGGAGACCGTGTCAAAGGCCTTACTAAAGTCCAGGTAGACAAATATGTTGACAACTTTCTCTTACAATGCAACTCCCTGGTAGATTTTAGATAGATGTTGCATTTATGTTGCATTCCAGCCATCGCAGCACAGTTATTACTAAATAGCTAGTGTTGTTGCTTTAACCTTTTTTTTTGGGGGGGACAAGCGCTTGTATCTCTTCACTCATAAATTTAGGCTCCTTCCCTGCTGCAGTGGTAGGCACTCGAATCAGCAGGGATTTCCCACTGCTGTTAGACAGGAAGATGTCAGAAGGTGAGTTTCATCCATGTAAGGTGCCTGGTTCTCTTTTAGCCAGCACTCCCAAGGGTCACCACTGGGACAGCCATGCCAGCTCCTGCTGCAGAGAAGGCAGAAACAGGTAAGGGATCACACCAGAGCAGTGTTGTAAATGAGGTTGACACTCCCTAAGGCCATAACCTAAAACTACCAAAGCCAATGGTACTTCACCTCTTTGAAAATTTTATCATGACTTCCCAGTCCAATATTTTGGATATTGGGCCAAAATCCAGCTGAGTTCCCTTGGATTTTTTTTTTCTTTCTGAGTGGCAAACATATTGGTGTAGCTGTGCAGGGTAACATGCCAAGGATCAAACGTGTCTGTCTCTGACCAGGGCAGTTTGGTGAAGGAGGAAAATATAATCAGAGCTGGATGGCAAACGTGTCTTGCATGTAACACTTTCTTCTGCAGGACTCCCTTTCAGTGCAAGTGGATAGCAGATGCATGGGTAATGCTCACTGTCAGCTATGCAATAATTTGGTTTTTTCCTTATAGGGTCTCAAGCCCTGTTTGTTGAACATCCCTCAACTCTTGTTCAGAGGAGAAAATTATTTTCGCAGAATACTTTCTATGATGTGGCTTATATCAACAACCATCTGATGGCTTATGCAAGCCATGAGGGTGGCATCATCTCCGCAGGAACTAAGACCCATGTCACAAGTGTTCGTGTTGTGTGTATTAATTATTTTGGATGTCCTACTTGAGATGTTGTGGACCCAGCATTTGGGAGCATTTGGCATTATTTGGCACTTTCTCAAATCAAAGCCAGTAACCCAAGGTAAGCCTGGTGGGAAGGGTTCTTTCTCAAATTCTTTCTGGGACTGAAAACACAGAAGAGAAAGGCTTCCTAGTCTCAGTTCCTCTGCCTGTACCCAGGACGGTCAAGAGTGTGAAGGAACTGCATTTATAGAGAAGGGCCTACTCAGGTCTAAGCTGGGCCATGTTTCCAGAAAATAAAGGTAAAAGTTGCTAGCATGTCTTTGCTGAGCATATGCAACATATTTTTTTTTCAGACATTTGTAACCTGGAAATGGGAAAAAGCACATTTCATGCCAAACTGCAATTCCTTCCTCCCAAGGATAGTGACATTTCAACCTTTACATATTTTTTAACGTGAAAAACAACACTTTGTCCCTTGGTGTTATTCTGTAGTGCCTGCTCTCCCACAGCTGACATGAAAAGAAACACCCTTCCCCCCTGCCCAAAGGCCCTGATTAAATCAAACTGAAGTCAGAGAATGGAAAATTTCAGACCATCTGTTCAAAGTTATAAACAATTGAAACCAAGGTATTTTTCTGGCTAGAGCTATCAACCATATCTGCAATAATTAGTTTTAGTTATGTTTCTTTAAACTGTGTTCCTTTTTTTTCCCCATACAAATACATTTGTGATCTAGAGCTCCAAATGCACTGGAAAAGGCAAAATGAACAAACACAAAAATCCCCCTCCTGCAAAGATGAACAGGGATAAAATACTCTTCCAGAGTCAGAATCAAGGGTACTGTTCACAGCGAAGACAAGCCATAGCTGCATATGCTTACAAAAATGGCTTTCACTCAGACGGCATGTGGGTTTATTGCCACCCTTTCATACTTTCATCCTCCATCCATAGCTCTTTGACATGAGTATCCGTGGCTTCATTATGGTCTCAGAGGAGTTAACAGCACAGAGTCTCCAAACCCTCACAAAGGAAAAAAAAAAAGGTTGAATTTTTTTTTATCTTTTGCGTTTTTTACATTTTTTACATATTTGTGGCTATTGCTGCATAACAGGTGACCTGCAGGGGAGTTCGTGCATTTAAATGCTTCTGTGGCTATCAACTCAGCAGCTTCACCCTAGCAGTCAGCAAATCTCAAAACCCATTTCCACTGAGAAAGTCTGCCAGGGTAAGGATCATTCCCTAATTAACCACATCCTCAGTGTATCACCATTAGATAACACAAGGAAATATGTTCACGGCTTGCTGCTTCATCAAGCTGCTGTAGTGATTCATTCCACATTGACTAGCACTGGGAGAGCAGAAAAGCCTGGACTGACAGCAGGGATGTGAAGGAGAGCACCATTCCCATGGTGTCTCTCCCATAATTTTTCTACAGATGAAGGTTTGCCCTGTGCTGCCCCAAGAAGTCTGCTCTCCATTTACCTCCCAGAGTAGGAGGTGTTTGTGGCTGGGTCAGCCGCTCAAAGCGGAGGTGTCGAAATGCGTGTTTCTTGAACTCAGTGGCAGCTGGGAGCTGCCACCTCACACGGGGATTAGCTGGACGCCAGTCTCTCTCTGGAGCAGTAATACTCAGTTCCCACCAGATCCTGCTCCTGGGGATGGGAGAGCTCTTGATGATTTTTTTGCAGTCATAGGACTATTTGCCTAAAAGAAGAAAAGCTGGGGCATGGTGCCCTGCTGTGAGCACTGCACGCACCACAAAGATTAATTGCTCTTTGTGGGATCCCCCGTCTGACTATATGGCCATCTGAATGCTAGCTGCGTCCTCCCAGCCCAGGGCCTGGACTCCTTCCGTGGGCAGGGAACAACAGCTGCATGTAGGCATCTCCATAAGATGTTTCATCTGTCTTGTTTCAGACACCCACCTCCATACGGGAAGCCGAAGCAACCATTTTTGGATCAGATCATCGAGCTCTTAGAAAGCTGTACTTGAGCAAGACACATCCACCCCTCTATATTCAGAAATAAATCTTGTATTTCTCTGAAGGCGTGAAAGGAAATTTATGTTTTGAAGCATCTCTGCATTTTCATTTGATTCCACCCCCCAGCATCATTCCCTGTCACCCACATGTAACCTGTCCATGCTTATAGCATTATGATTGATGAAATGTGCGTGTGTGTGTGTGTGTACTTTCAGGGTCTGTCATCTGCCTGTTAACAAATGTGATAGGTGCACGAATTACTGGCAGTACAGTCTGGTGCTCTGAGTTATTTCAGGGACTCAGAGTTATTTTTGCAGGATGCATCATATTTTATATTACATGTCTGCAACATTGTTCCTTACCACTGCAATATGTCATTAGCTTTTCTTCCAAAGAATAGCCTCTTCTAGGTGGCTTCACTGGGCCTGTCTTTTTCTGCAAGCACATTCCCTAAAGAGGCGAAGCACTAGTCAAATGCGTCATGTACTTGACAACTCCTCTCCCAGGAGGTATGGCAGTCTTAAGGATTAGACTCAGTGTGTGGAAAAGTGCTGGGAGTTTCCCTCAGGAAGAAAAAAGTCTGTTTTGTTCAGCCAGTGAGGGTTAGCATTCATTCCAGCAAGAAATATAGTTTTATGGTTTAGCCCTAGTAGCAGCGTGCCAGTTAAGTCCATACTAAAACATGGCTCAACTGTTCTTTGTCAGTAGTTCAGGGCCAGATGGCAAGGCCTTATGCTGACTGGCATCGAGGGAAGTACTGCACTTTGATCTTCAGTACTGGCTAGCCCAGGCTCCTGCCAAGCTCCTCACCCACCAGCCTCTTTACCTACCACCGAGCAGGCTGATCAGCTGTGCATTTGAATTCTCAGTCCTGCTTTGTCTGTCTTTATTCACTTTGCTGAAAGGCTCTGTTTCCCTCCAAAGGGTGTCTTCTCTCATGCATTGGCATTGCAGCCCAGTCTGCTCCAGAAACATGCCTGAAGATGACTGATATGTGTTATACACAAGCAAACAAAATGTTTAACATGTTATTCTAAGTCCTTTGATATTAACCATGTGTACAATGTAGGGGAAGCAGGGTTTGGTTGTAATTCTTGTCCCACCAAAAAAACCCTGAGTGTTTGTTCTGCCAGTGATGACCTGCTACACATCCTATTTTCCTGCAGCATTTACTACGTTCATTTAGACTGTGCTGAGGACACAGACAAGGATGAGAAACTGAGAGGTGCTGACCTGACAAGAGACATGGAAGAGAGACTTTAAGGCACAAGGTTGACTATACAGGGTGAGACAGGTAGACAAAACAGGCACTTGGCCTAACAGCTGGTTGAGAGGATGGCATTACACTAAAACAAACAGGGTTATTCGAAAGCAATTAAAAGCTACAGATTAAAATGCCTTTCATAATGGCATCATGGCTGTATGTGCCTACAAGGAAGACACACCCTTAGGAAGACAACTGTCAGCTCTGTTCTCCAGCAAAGGGGAAGCGATCTATTACTTCTCATCAAAGGTCTTCACCTTCACTGAAAGTGGTGGATTTTTGCCTTTGTCAGTGCTGGAATCTCTAAAAAGTACAAACATCTTAAAAAGGGAGAGAAATATTTTCTCTTTGTGTCTGATTAGTAATATTAATGTATGTAGCCTTGAAATGTTGTGGGAGTTCCTCACCTTACATCAGCTTCACAAGCAGGGCATTTGTCTAGTGCCAAAGCAGCCTGGCATGCCAGCCTGACTTTCAAGAAGACAATGTCCTTAGGACGTCCTCTTGGGATGTCCTTTTTTTCTTTTCTTATGAATAAGCTAAGTCTGTTAAATAATCATAGAATCATAGAATCATAGAATCA
>WAAD01022332.1:7463-24074 GCA_013389945.1 Fregata magnificens
AATTTAGGGTCCTGACTATACTCCTCGCTTTTCCCATATCCCTCAGGAGTGTGAACTCCACCAATGCGTGATCACTGCAGCCCAGGCTGCCTCCAATCTTGACGTCACTGATGAGCTCACTTGCATTGGTGACCATCAGGTCCAGTATTGCATCCCCTTGGGTAGGGGTGTCTATTACCTGGCTTAAGAAGTTATCCTCAATGCATTCTAGGAATCTCCTGGATTGCCTACAGCTCGCCGTGCTACTTTTCCAGCAGATGTCGTGGTGGTTGAAGTCCCCCAGTAGGACGAGAACCTGCGAGCGCAAAGCTTCCTGGAGCTGGAGGAAGAAGGCTTCGTCAGTAGGCTCCCCTTGATTGGGTGGCCTGTAGTAGACACCAACCACAAGGTTCCCTTTGTTGCCTCTGTCTCTGATTCTTACCCATAAGCTCGTGGTTATTCTTCAGGGACAGCTCTTCACACTGTATCAATTTCTTGATGTAGAGGGCAACGCCTCCGCCCCTCCTCCAGTCTGCTTCCGCCCCCCTGTCCTTTCTTCTTCAACCCCTTTTCTTCCAGAAAAGTCTCACTTAGTCAAATCATTTCTGAGCAGATCTGTTGATATTTTTTCCTTTTGAACATGTTTCAACCTAAAAAATTGCTATTATTTCCCTTTCATTTAACTTTACATCTTTTCCTTCATGGATAACCCATCCAATATTCAGACAAGAGACACCAAAGCTCCACCTCAGCCCTGAATTTTCTAAGGGGTTCTTTATTTTTCATCAGCCAAAAAGGTTTTGTCTATGCTAAATCTGCAACGTACAGTAGATTGCTAAGAATATGATTTTAAAAAGGTAAGCTGAGGTCATGCATCAACATTCTGCTTCAATCTTATCTCAAAAGTTACTGTACTATGTCCTTAATCCTCTGGGAATGGATGGTTGTTAACCATAAGTTGTCCCTATATTTATAAGCTTTGCACTAAATATAAATTGCCTCCTTTTTTTTGCATACTCTCTCCCTCCTTTAATTCAGTCTTTAAAAACAAAACCAAAATGACCTAAGTATTTACATCTATCACCTGATTCATTACCCATGTACTGCTAATGTCTTTTCTAAATGACTTCAATAGTATTAAAGAATCTATAGGTATTTAAGACATATATAATTGGAGATGTCAGTTACAGTCATTTAATAATATGCATGTCCTTCTTTTCATAGATAAACAAATGAAAGCTGCTAGCCTAAATTAAGATTTGCTTCTATCTAGTCCCATTCCTGCAGGTACAATTACGCTTTATAGTTGGCTTGCCAAAACCTATCACAGGACATGCTGCCATAGCATTATAACTGTTTAACCAGGGAGACCTTTCAATTAATGTGTTGTTTTTATAGATTCACTAGAGGGGGCAAAAAGCTAACCTTAGTTTTCTTAAAGAAAAAGAATTAGGAGTCTGCTAGATAGCCATATCCAAAATATAGCTAAAATTTGCTACATTGTTCGGAAGTCTCTCTTTCTATTAATACCTGTAACTGATGAAGTCCAAGCTGCTGGTGAAAGGGAGCAAGGCAAGCATATGAGACCACTGTACTTTTCTCTGTTAATTTGGCAGAATATTTTGGCTGTGCAAAGAATGCCCAGCTGGAGAGCAAATATGTGCCCGCTCTTGCCGAGGGGTATGTCAGAGAGTACCTGTTAAATGCTTTGCAAAAGTTCTCTTTAACTTGATCTGTTGGCCTGAAGCCAAACAACAGACTTGTTATGGATTTGGGAAAGAGAAAAAGGAGTAGCAAAGGGATAAGAGGATGAAGCTAATTCTTATACAGAAAGTATTGAAGGAGACAAGCAGCAATAGCTGTAAGTAAAAACATTTCAGACAGGACACTTTAAAATGAGGCATTTGTCTCTCTTAAATATCAGTTGTGTAGATTGCAGTTCTCTGGTTTACTTCCATAAGCTGTGTTTTCAGTAAACTCTCAGAAAAATTATGGTATAAAGACTCAAGTGGAAAATTTGTTCAATTTCTGGGCCACAAAGCCTGGGAAAAAAAAAGTGTCTACTTCCCCCATTGAACCCATGCAAGGCTTGATGATTTTTTTTACTATATCTATATTACTATACCTGAAAATACAAATGCCAGTGGGACTAAATAACAGACATGGATGAAAATGGCCTTTTATAGCACTGCTTTGGTTCAAGCAGATTAATATGTGGCTCACAGCAGTGACCTGACCATTTCTAACTAGCTACAGGAAAGTCTAACTCATCTGGACAACATCTGCTCACTTTTTGTTTCTATTTAAAAAACAAACCAATATAAAAATAACCCATCCCAACCCAAGACAAGAATAACATCTACCTCTAAATCTGGTTTGCCATTTGCAACACTGTTTCAATGTTGTCTCCTCATGGTTGTTGAGTTACAGCAATGCATATCAATGCAATTGTCAAAACCCAGGTAAAATCACTAAGTTAGCCCTGCCAGGTCACCTGCCCTGCCCAAAAAAGCCCATCCTCTGACTCATGCAGCCACGGGAGGGATTGCTGGTTGCTGGGGGGCAGCCAGCAGGTGCCTGGGGTCACACACAGCCAGCCCATGCACTGCTGTCATGGCACAAAGCTCTTCTAAAAGGAAAATAGGCAAGGAAGGAGGGGAAGCAAAAGGTCAATTTTCTTGAGCAGTTCTTTTAACAATCATGAATCACCTTGGTCACCAATTTTATAGCAACTGCAGCCAGTGTATGAAGCTTACGTGTTTGTTCAAGTTGCTGTATACCCGCAGTGTGAGAATTACATGCTTTGCACTGGTTAATTTTTGTCACATTTTTTCCTGATGATAGCCTGTTCTATTTGTATTATGCAAAGTGAGTAAGTTTCCACATTGTACATAACCTTCTTGCAACAAAATGAAAGTAGACCAGCATCATTAAATAAGCCTCATTGTCTTCATATCAATGATGATCTCATCTGACATCAGGGACTGTAAGATGAGTTTCTCCTGCTATATTAGACACCACTGATTTTCCTGTTTGTTCCATGCTTTCTTTCACAGAAGAGAAATTGTTTCATTTTGTCAGTTAATGCTTAAGGCAGAAAGGAGTTTAATTTGTTCAGGAAAAACAAGTCAAAATACCTCTGTATTCTGTATTCAGAAATCTACTGAGAGAGTAGAGGCTATTACTTTTTTAATAATTAATTCTGATGGCCACACATTTCTGAAAGCCAAAGTAATATATTCACGAGACTACAAAAAATAAGACTGAATGTCCCCTGTGTTGTCCCTGTCTAGCAATTTATCGATCTGTGTGCAGTGAATCACTGATGGACCATAAATTATGGAATGCTACAACTGCAGAACATTATGAAAACACAAAAACCTCCCTGTGAATGGAAAAGGAATAAAATTGGAGAAGATGAAAAGTAACAAACATCGAATGTTTGCCAGCTTATATTTAGTTGAAAATGAACGCTACTGTGTGAGCATTGCAAAAATGGTGTGTGGATTATTTTCAAAATAATTAGACTATCTCAGGTGATTTTTAAAAAGTTTTTAGCAGTTCTTTGATTGATAAAGGTTGTGAAGTGCCAGTAGATATCACAGCCTTGACATGAGCAGCCCGCACACAAAGGCAAAGGGTAACTCTGACCAGGTGTGCTCAGGTGTTTGCTCCATTCAGATCTTGCTGAGCCTGCCACAGAGGCTTGATGTTGCGATGCGAGGCATACATTAAAGGACAGACTGTTAAAGATAGAGCTGCTGAATTTACTTGTTCTCTGTACTGGTCTGTCCTCAATACGGCACAGTTTATTTTAGCTGACTGAAATGGCCATTAACAACCTTCAGCAATACCCACAAGAAGGGATTCAGTAGTTGGGCAAACATACTGTGTACCTGAAATATATTATGCAAAAAAAAAAAAAACCCCAAACATTTGCATAACCAAGAGTAAGAGAAGGTTTTGTTCCCTTTTCTTATTTACTTTTATTTGTATATTACTAATAAGGTCTTGTTTATAAGAATGTTCAGAGAAAGTTTTTTACAATTTTATACCAGTGGTAACAGTTGTCCTTGCTCCCATTTTGAAAGCTCTTAAATTTTTTACAGCCACAAGGCCTTGCAAACAGGAAAAGAGACTAAATTAAGAAAAATATTTGTTTACTCAAGTGCACTAACAGTACAAAGATCTGCATTTGATTAAGGGAATTCATTAACAGGTTGTTCAACATTACATGAATGAAGGCATCAGGTATGTATAGAAAATATGCCTATAAACAATAATTAAGAATTACTAACTCCATTGTTTGTTCTTTTAGTTTTGCTCATACAGAAATGTAACATTCATTTTAAGCATGTTTTATATAGCAAAAAGATGTCATATAAATAAGGACTCATATGAAACATAGAGCTGGTTAATTCTGCAAAAACATTTTTTACAAACTGAACTGCTGCTCACTTACATCAGACACTCGTCTTAACTAGCTCTTGTGATCATCTGCATCAGTGGAGCTTTTGCGTGACCACTTGGCAAAGGACAATTCCTGTCCACAACAGTAGGCACTGCACCTGAGGAAAGAGCATATCCATCCACAGCTGTCCATCTGCTGCTGCCATCCCTCTGCTGTTGTTAAACAGTCTCCTCTAATCCTGAAGCAGAGCCTATACTAAGCGACATGGGCAATCAACTGCACCCACAGATGAAGAATGGGAGATGGGCAACACTAGTGTTCATGAACACCCAAAACCAGAATGTGTTCACTGAATGCTTAGGAGAAAGTGCCCAATGTGACTTTCCAAAGCCAATGGCAATGCTACGGCACCAGGAAGAGATGGGTGTCAAAATGGCATGGAGTATGTTCATTAATAGCTTGTGAGCAGAAGAGAGAACTGAAAAATTCTCAATAATTCATTCACAATGAACAGTTCAACCTTTTCTTCCCAGTAATACATGTATCTCCACTTCAACCTCTGTATGAAAGTGCATAAGGAAAGCAAGTACTGCAGGCACTCATTTTCTATAATGTCCTGCTCTGGAAACTACCCCTTCACCCCAAAGCTGCAAGTAGTAAAACATAGATGAAGAGACCCGTGCTCTGACCAACTTTCACCAAAGTGGCCCATTTTAACAGACCCCTCTTGAATTTTTATAGAAGGGGCACTTTTGATACACCACAACCTCAGAGAGCCTGGATTTGACATAGCGTTCCTGGAGGAAATACTGTTAGGCCATTTACCAGCCCTCTTGTATAATGAATACTGTTTGCAAATGACTCCTGGTTACATGGCACTGTAAATCCCGTATAAAGGAACTTCACTGAACTGAAAAGCAGCCTCACCAAGGATTAAAACTGAGGGACACTGAGGTTTAAACTAATGTTAATCCTTTTAATTATGCAGCTGCAAGACACTAGAGTAAATCCAGATACAGTGATGTGAAGGAGCTATTTGAACATGGTTCTTTGACTTCCCTGGCAAACAAATGATAAAATACAACCGAGTGAGGTCTATGTTCAGCTGCCAGTCTGGATAGAAAAATATTCCCCTTGGTTGTTTCCTTTTCAGAGGCCTCCCTTAGATTTAGCTTCTGACTTGTGCAATTTACAGTTACAGCAGTTTTGTACTAAAAACTTAAGACTTTAAAGCTGGGCAGCATAGCACATTCATCAGAGTCCATGTCTGCTGGCATACAGATAGCCATGCAGTCCAGCCAACCTTATATTGAACCCATTTGAATGAATGTGATTTGACTGCCTGTCTGCCAAGTCTTCCAGTCATAAGCCTTCATCCAAACTGCAATAAGTGGAAAAGACTAACTGGATCCAGCTCCAGATACAAACCATTTGTCTCTAAGGGATGTATTCCAATCTGCAGGATACTGTGCCCATGGAGAACTGAAGCATAAGCATCTATAACAATTGCCATACACAGTAAGCTAAAAATGCATATATATGTATATATTACTCTTTACCAACAGAGTGATTGAAAGAGAGCCCGGGTCTGTTGATAGAAATAGCTGTGCAAAACTGAGGTTACCAGGATGAAACTGACAAGTAGAAAGAGAGGAACCTAAAGAGCTGCAGGCTCCTGGTTCAGTGCAGACAGATAGCCCAGCTCTTGGTCTTTATTTGGCACTTAACTAAACTATGTGACTCTCTCTTGCATGAAGATTGGGCATGGCATGTGAATAATTCCTTTCCTAACATTTAGTAACAGAATAAGAACAGCCTTCCTCCTGGTATTTTAAACCTTCTGCTACTCACAATGGCCATAAATGTTAAGATGAAAGATTTTGCTCTGGGGAAAGGATTTGGCACTTTTTTCCCAGTGTGTCCTGCTCCATCTTGCCCCATGAGCCTTCTCACCAAAAATTCCTGTATGCAAATTTGTATATCTACAAGTGGACTGAGCCACAGGCATTTTGTCTCTGCCATCACTACTGAGACCTGTTTCATGCATGCTATGATTAACTTCCCAATTTTTAAGTCATATTCTTACCATATAAAACCAATGATAGAAGGACACTGTCAAAAAGTTTTAAAAAAATTAATTCTATCTAATTTTTAAAAATGTGAGCATGAATGATGTATCTGATAATTGATGCTTACTTCATCTAATGCTAGTGCTGAGCGCAATAGGGGAGTTCCCTACACCTCCTCATAATTCTTTCTTCTAGAGACTGACCATATCCCAGGCTTGCTTAACATTTTAATTTCATCCTGCTGCAATACATTTTTTATTAAACTTTTGTCTGATTGGGGACAGGAATTAAGTGCTGATATTCTCCTGCATTCCTTCCTGCTGCTCTGGTATGCATTGCAAAAAAAAAAAAAACCACACCAAAAAACCCCCCCAAAAAACCCAAAACTCAAAGGAACTGTGATTCCTGTCAATTTTCCTATTTTGATGGGGAAATAGAATCATAGAATCATAGAATCATTAAGGTTGGAAAAGACCTCTAAGATCATCAAGTCCAACCATCAACTAACACCACCATGACTCCTAAACTAGGCCCTGGAGTGCCACGTCTACACCTTTTTTGAACGCCTCCAGGGTTGACGACTCCACCACCTCTCTGGGGGGCCTGTTCCAATGCCTAACCACTCTTTCGGTAAAGAAATCCTTCCTGATGTCCAGTCTAAACCTCCCCTGACGCAACTTGAGGCCATTTCCTCTCGTCCTATCGCTAGTTTCTTGGGAGAAGAGTCCAACACCCGCTTCACTACAACCTCCCTTCAGGTAGTTGTAGAGAGCGATAAGGTCTCCCCTCAGCCTCCTCTTCTCCAAGCTAAACAGCCCCAGTTCTCTCAGGCGCTCCTCATAAGACTTGTGTTCTAGACCCTTCACCAGCTTCGTTGCCCTTCTCTGGACACGCTCCAGCACCTCAGTGTCCTTCTTGTACTGAGGGGCCCAAAACTGAACACAGTATTCGAGGTGCGGCCTCACCAGTGCCGAGTACAGGGGCACGATCACTTCCCTACTCCTGCTGGTCACACTATTCCTGATACAAGCCAGGATGCCGTTGGCCTTCTTGGCCACCTGGGCACACTGCCGGCTCATGTTCAGCCGGCTGTCGACCAGCACCCCCAGGTCCTTTTCCGCCGGGCAGCTTTCCAGCCACTCTTCCCCAAGCCTGTAGCGTTGCATGGGGTTGTTGTGACCCAAGTGCAGGACCTGGCACTTGGCCTTGTTAAACCTCATACAATTGGCCTCGGCCCATCGATCCAGCCTATCCAGATCCCTCTGCAGGGCCTTCCTTCCCTCGAGCAAATTGACACTCCCGCCCAGCTTGGTATCATCTGCAAACTTGCTGAGGGTGCACTCAATCCCCTCATCCAGATCATTGATAAAGACATTGAACAAAACCGGCCCCAGAACTGAGCCCTGGGGAACACCGCTCGTGACCGGCCGCCAACTGGATTTCACTCCATTCACCACCACTCTCTGGGCTCGGCCATCCAGCCAGTTTTTTACCCAGCGAAGAGTATGCCCATCCAAGCCGTGAGCTGCCAGCTTGTCCAGGAGAATGCCGTGGGAGACCTAAGGAAAGGAAGAAGGCTGCATGGACCATCCTGGCCATTACTGGTATCAAAGGACTTGCTTTTTGTGCCTTGTCATTCTCATCAAAAGGATATCTTCAAGCTTCGGGAACAACACTGTTTTTATCAGTCTTTTAGGCTTGCAAGTAAGTTGAAACCAAAACCCATTTTCTACTGGAACTGCTGCAGGTCTCTTCCCCTTCTGACTGCCTTCTGCATGACAGTCTAACCAGCCCCACAGCACAAACACCCTTCACCAACAGGGGTCCAAAGTGCTGCCACGCTTGTGATTGTTAAAGGAGAAGCCACAGTCCGAGCATTCACACACAACTCAGGGAGTCGTACACACACCACCCGAGACTTTAACTGCTAGGACCGGAGTCCCTTTGCAGCAGGCAGCTCCACTGAGCCGACGGGTGCCCCTTTTTGACTCCTCGCTCACACACACTCACTCTTGGGTGCTTATTCTCCTCTCAGGCTCAACCCTAGGTTTCCCTGAAGCAGAGTCTCGACACAACGTACGCCAGACGAATTTATTGAGTGGTACAGCGGTGAAGAACAGCTCGAGCTGGGTGCCTCCAGAGAGGGACCCCGAACAAAGAAATCCCTGGGCAATTATACCCTTACAATCTAAGCTTCCCTCCCCTCACATGATGGTTTGGTCCAATAGTACTATTTGGGTCTGGGGTCTTCTTATTCCTTATTGGATTCTTTCTCTGTCTCCAGGCGGGACATTCCTTTTCTGATCTTAATGGATGCAGCTTCTGCTGATGGCTGTGGCTACCTTATCTGTCTGGTTTGCACCGGTTTCGAGGCCTTCCTTCATGTAGCTAAGTAAAAGTTCAGTATATGGTCAGCGGATGTAGGTGAAAGTTCACAGCTTGCGGCCTAAGGCTTTAGCAAGCCTTGCTACTACTGCCATGTAGTGGATTCCATTTGAGCTAGAAAGTGACTTCTTCTACAGTGATGAAGTAATATATCTATTAGAACTAGCTGATTTTTATTTAGTAATGCAAATAGTTTTTTCAACAAAATTGATTTAATTAAATGCATTTTTTAAATTTCAAATTACAATTTCAATATGCAACAAAAGTAGCTACTTTTAGATTTTGAATTCAGGCTTCCTCTGACATGATCTTTTTTTTTTTTCTTTTTTACCTGCTTCCACAGGAAAAGAAGGATGAAGTTGCAAGGAAGGAGAAACATTTTGTTTTCTTCCTTCCTCTTTCATTTAAAGGCACACAGTAGGTGCACCCTAATATTGATCTTTGTGGCCTTCAATGCCAGGGATACTTCAGCTGTCATACCTATGTCTTAACCTGAATAGCCCTTCCATTCTGGTTTTATTTAAAATTGACTTTGCAGGAGAACAGCAGCCAGCTGTGCAGTTATCAGTGCCTTGAGCTCAAGAGCAGGTCACTCTGGCCCAGGATGTAGCAACCATGAGTATAATGATGGGCTGTACTCTGTGTGTGATACTCTGGGAGGAATCCACTGTGCTTGGTTTCCGATGCAAACTCTTTAAATTAAAGTTATTTCTTTGGGGCTCTAATACAACGAAGACAAGGTTACATCCTTTGGGCAGGCTGGCATGTTTGCGCATGCTTTCCTGGGGAATGACATTCAGAAGAAGACATAACCACTCACATTTATAATAAGCAGCATGTGGTATGGATCCACTCTACAATCTTGCTGACAAATTTTCATCACAGCAACTACTGTCCCTATTCATAAGCAGTAATGCCAAAATCCAGTAGCCTTCCAGAATAATAATCATAATAACTAGCTTTAGAACTGTAGATTTACCAGACTACTTTGTAACACAAGACTAAAATGGTAAAACTCTACAAGTACATTTTACAAATCCAACAAAAGAATAAAAATGCAAATCTTTATTCTGGTTGTAAAGACTTCTACTGGAGATTATATATGTGAATTACTTTGCCCTCTATCATAATCTACTCTGTATTACATTATATCACATTGCTGTTACTGCTACTAATCTTCTGCATACAATAAATCCTAAAATCCACCAAGGATAGGAAAGGAAAAATTCAATTGCTCAATAAACAGGAAGCTTTCCATGCAAGGAGAGTGCTGACCATAATCATCCTTACTTGTTGAAACACAGCAATAAAAGTTGATTGAACTATGAGTGAAATTACATCATAACTTTTTTTCTCTTTATTTATCAAAATCTGAAGGAAGTTCTTAGAATGAAACATGATTGTTTCTCCTTCCAGGGTATATGTTACTATCCTTCTTTGCTTTTGCTTTTTCTTTTTTAGTAAAATACAGCTACTGAAAATTAAAATGTTTCCAAACTGGAGAGATAAGTCATGATTAGGACTTTCAGTATTTGAGTGAAATAAAAAGAGGTCTATCTGACATATCAGAAGGCCATTGAAGTTCTCTTCTTGTTGCTATGCAGGTGCATTTCTGATTACCCCATAATGCACTGCTAGTTTTCTCTCTTATCAAGTTATCACCTTTGTCTTCAGCAACATAGTAATGTTTCCTAGGGCAGCACTAGACTGATTGTGAAGTTGCAAGTAAGTAAAAAACTTGTAAAAACAAGTCTTACTAATTTTTTATTTACAAAAGACTTCAATTCCAAATGTAATTTATCTATTTATTCTTCACATGCTTTTCATAAATACTGTCACTTATTACAACGATTACATGTCCAGATATGTAAATCTCTTACTTTACAGTGAGAGTGATGCAGTTTTCTATGGACACCATCACAGCACCAATGCTTAGCAATAGGTAAGTACTGCAGTATCTTACTGGCAGCTGCAAGAAATTGTACTCTCAAAGCTGCCTGTGCCTAAGGTGATATCCCTGGAAAGGCAGGGGATGAGCCCCTGCACACTTGGGGGATGGGGTGGTGGAGAGGCACATCTAGAAGCGCTCATCTCTCCTCTTCTGCTGCCTCAGAAATTCTTGTGCCTGGGCAGTAATTTGATGGAGAGAAAACAGTTTAGCCAAAACACCATTTTTGTATAAAATGCATGATGTTTTTAATGACGTACTGTAAAATTCTATAACGTCTGTAAATTATTTCAATTCTGAATGTGGCTAATGCCTTTTATGTGGCTATTTTCACATAATTTCATGATGTCAGTATTAGCAATGTATTACAGGACATAAACTGTGTCTATGTCATAAGTCACTAAACACAGCTGCTACTTGATATTGCTTGAAACATTTTTCTCCACTGAGAGGCTCATAAAGGAGATGATTTAATCTAGGTAAGATAAGATGTTACCTGTCTTTAATTTTAATAACGTAAATATTCTTTTTACAACAGATCACATTCTGTTGTGATGCTGTGAAAACTTATAACATTCTCAAAAACACCCCACACACATTTACTTAAGTTCCATAGGGAAGCATTGTTTTGCTTGTCTCTACTAAAAAAAGCCACAGCTATGTAAGGGGGTTGATGGAGAGACAGAGTGCTTCTTACCCTCTGTTTCCATTGATGAAGCCAGCCAGAGCTTGACTAGAATTTGTGCAAATCTGATTTTTTAAAAAGTTTTATGGAGTTGCAGAAGAAAATGAGGCTTCAAAGACAGATCTCACAGTAATTTCACTGTAGTAATTTTGAAAAACTAGAGAACTTTTACCCAGCAGTTTTGAGCAATTGGCTGATTTGCCCACAGGGAAGGGGGGAAATAAATTCTGAGGGCTACTGAAAATGGAATTTTCAGGCAACTAGCCCAAGGGTTTTCACAATAGGTGTCTGTAACTGAAGTACAGTGGGGAAAATCACCTCTTTGATCTGTATGGTGTTTTGATTAAATGTGCGTGCACTGAACTATGACAAAATAAAGGTAGCGTATCATCTGGCTCAAGACATAATAAACTAAATTCATGCCTTCTGCAAATTCTTCTTCAAGGGATAGACTTGATCCAACGAGTTTCATGATTTTTCTTTTTTTTTATTTTTCCTATCTGGATTTTTCTTTCTCTGCACATAAGATGGCTATAACAGGGTATTAGGCTTTGAGAGGAGAGCTTTGAACCTGGGAGTTCCCAATTTTACCACCAAGTCTATTGCCATCTAACCACAAATGCACATCACAGGAACAAAGACAAATGTGATATTAAAGAAAATAGCTTTGTATCCTAAATATAACTCCTATCAAAAAGGACAGTCTCTTCATCTGTTTTGTAGTTAAATGAGCTTGCTGATTTGTTACAGATAGTTTCCCCTCTTAAAGAGTAAGAAAAAGCCAGAGTCTGTAAACATTACACACTCTCAGACATCAAAAGTAGTGAACTGAGCCCAACCCAAAAGTGTGCTACTGTCCTACCTATGTTAGCTCTCCTGAAAGCATGAATGACATTAGTGGATACAACCAGCAGTTTTCAGGTCTCCTTGGCCAGAACTGCTCCAGCGAGCCCAGATGGCCAAGGCTTTTTTGGACAAAGAGATGACTCCTCACAGATGTATGCTGCTAACTCAGTAGCATCAGCTCCAAGGCTCAAGCCAGAGGCTGGGAGAGAGCCCATGGATGAGCATTCAAAGGCAGAAGGAAAAGCCACCTGCCTGGCTTGCACAAAGCTGGCAGTAGCTCTTAGGACTGGGTACAATAAAGGCAAACAGTAAAGTTTACTGGAGGCAGTTTTCAACAGGCAATTCAACTAAATCAGACCCTCTTTGGCTCAGTGCTGGCCTGGCCTGAGGTTTACAATAATCTGCCCAGTGTGACGAGAGCAGTCGTCTCCATTTCAGGAGCAGAAATTTCTGAGACTGCTCTTCATTGTCAAGCCTCCTCTCCGAAAGCAGGCTGAGCTGTCATGTCTCTGTCATGAATGCTCACTCACTAACTGCTCCTTTCCTGCCTTCAGGAAAGTGCAAAAAACCTCCCTCTAGGGTAAACCCCAAAGGCTATCACAGGCAGCTGTCCCCCAGGGCCTTTGCCTGCACAGTCCCATGTGAATTATCCATGTTATTCACCACATGTGTGAAGCTAGAGAGAGGCTGGAAGATGATGGAAGCCGAAGGGCCACCAATTTGAAGGCAACACCCACCCTGGCATTTCATCTGCGCTAGACGTAACTTCCACAATCTCTGCCTGAGATCAGCATCTGGATGACAGGCAGCCAGCCAAACCTGAGTCCAGGCAACACCTCTGAGTGTGGTCCAGGTGCTGTATCTGATGGTTTGGGTGTCTGTCTTCAAATCCAAGCCTGCTTCACTTCACCTGGCAGTGTTCTTCCAAAGCCCATTTAGAAATGAACATCTACTGAGATCTTGACTTCAAAGACATAATGTTTATGTGTCAAATTTAATAGCTTCCAAAATATTTCACAGCCCATTTTGGTTCAAAAGACTTATGCTTGGACCATAGCAATTCAAGCAGAGGACCATCATATATCTATTTTCTTTTGTCACTGGATAGTTTAAAATCATAATCAGCCACTTAGACATCAAATTGAAAAATGACATTTTCCTTCTGAGCCATTTGAACAAAAGATTATGGTATAATCCAGCTCTGTCCCACCAAGCAGATTTCAGTTTAAAGATCAGATTGTGCATGACATTCCCTAGTGAGGATATGTGTGAAATGGTATAGCGTATACTGTATGATATTCCTTCAAGTCCATTCTGTACAAACTCCCTCAGGCCTATGTCCGCCCACCAAACCAACTCCAGTGGGAATGCCAAGAAGAAGGAACAAGGTACAAGTTAAAATAGGCCACAGATAACACCTTTAGCTTACATCATCTTAATCTCTTCTGTGTGTAAGTTATGGTTCAGCAGAGTGGGTGTAAATAGCTCTGAAATTTGAAAGTCAATTTGGAAGGATTATATTGACTCTGCCTAATAGCAAAATATGCTTCAAGTGCTGTTTAGTACAAACAATAAAACAAGATGTTATTACAGCAGGAGCAGATACTGACTTCTGCTTGTGCTGGCCAGCATTTTCATTACAGGACTCTTGTGCCTTTTTCATTTGTCTGTTTGCTTGTTTGTGTAGTGGGTTGACCTTGGCTGGATGCCGGGTGCCCACCAAGCCGCTCTATCACTCCCCTCCTCAGCAGGACAGGGGGGGAGAAAATAAGATGAAAAAGAACTCGTGGGTCAAGATAAAGGCAGTTTAATAAAGGCAAAAGCAAAGGCTGTGCACGGAAGCAAAGGAAAACAAAAGATTTATTCTCTACTTCCCATCAGCAGGTGATGTCCAGCCACTTCCTGGGAAGCAGGGCTTCAGTACGCGTAGCGGTTGCTCCCAAAGACAAAGGTCATAATAACGAATGCCCCCCCCCCCTCCTTTCCGTTAGCTTTTATTGCTGAGCATGAGGTCATATGGTATGGAATATCCCTTTGGTCAGTTTGGGTCAGCTGTCCTGGCTATGTCCCCTCCCAAGATCTTGCCCACCTCCAGCCTACTGGTGAGGGGGGAATGCTGGAGAGACAGCCTTGGTGCTGCGCGAGCACTGCTCAGCAGTAGCCAAAACACTGGTGTGTTATCAACACCTTTCTAGCTACCAATAGAAAGCACAGCACTATGAGGGCTGCTATGGGGAAAGTTAACTCCATCTCAGCCAGACCCAATACAGTTTGTAAGAATTTTTTTTTTCCTTTTTAAGACCCTCACTATTTTCAACAGGTCTGTGAAGCTTGCAAGAACCATCTGGATGATCATGTGCCTTTTTCTCATATTTTGTAGTCCTATCAAATTTTGTTCAAGTTTAGTAATTTAAAAAATATTTTATAATCCATCTGTTTCCCATCCCTCATCTACATTCTGCAGGACAATGCTGACAGCCTGCCAAACTAACTTGGCACAGACATCTGCAAGGCTGGGATTTGTGGCCACATGTAAGTGTTTGTAAGGATTGAGTCTCCAGTCCTCTCTGTGCCTGAGCATTTGCCTTTTCTCTTAATTGAGAGACATATGAAAACACCAACAAATCTTCTGTCACCCACTGCCCAAGTCAAGAAGCCACCCCATTAAGTCAAATAGTTTTGACTACATTCTAGCTATGGAAAGGATCATGCACCAAAAATTTTTGCTTCCAGTCCAATAGAGGGAATCTCATCGTGTGGAGCTGCCCCTCTTTGTGGCTGGAAGTCACACTGGCTACTCATAGAGAACAGGAGCTCAGCTGTAGGCAGCAAAATAAGGTGAGGCTCACAGCAACATACACCCAGCAGGGTGACCTGGGCTGAGATCCAGCAATACAGAAGATACAGTACTTACATAGCATTGTTTCGAAAGCATGAGAGGTATGATCATTTTTAGATTTCACAGAGCCCCACTAGAACTGTTCCCACACTACATGACAGCCATTTTGGATTTTCTCCAGCCATATCCGAAGAGGTAATAGTCACCTGTACTGTTAAAAATGCTTCTCTGAGCAGCTATGAAACAGAAATTCACTCTCAGCATCCTTTTCCATTTCTTCTCTCTGAGGGGTGGATTTCTTGGTTATGTGTTTTAATGTAAGATTCACAATGTTGCCCTGAGCAATGTTTGAAACTGCAGATTCTAAAGACCAGATTTTTAACTATGACAACATTGGGGGACATTTGGGGGATTTTGTTGTTGTTTTTACCAGATCTACAGCATGTTTCTGTCAGGATGGGAATGTCAGGGAAAGGTAGGGAGTCTTAAACATTTTATGGGGAAGATTTCTAGTTAAATAGATGAAATTGCATGGTCACAAAACCCATTTTGCAGTTTGATGCAATACAGATTATGCCAGCACATCTTTCCCTTTCTCCTACCCCTTTGTCTCCCCTACCCCAACCATAAGTACAGTTGGCCAATGTAAGTGTGCTTGGATAGCTCTGACAGTACCTCTTGTCAGACATGGATTCAGACCCAAATTCAGCCTGGACTGGAGTCACAGAGAAGAGGAAATTCAAAGTTATGAAACTTTCTTCTCATTTTACAGCACTCTAAAGAAGCATTTTTAAAGGAAGAAAAGGTTAAAGCATTTATATCTATGCCCAACCTTGGTATTCACAATTGACTCAAGTTGTTAAAACTCAATTTTCTGTGGCTCTGTTTGAAACATAAAACCTTTTGCTTTCTATTTGGATTTTTCTTTATTCATTGCTTCAGCTTCCATAGGCCTTTCAAAACTGAAATAAAGCTGTGAGGAGATCGCTCATTAGTGGAGAAAAGCCAATACTGCAACCAACCACAAATATTGATTTAATATAGAATTGATTTCTCCTTTAAAAAACACTAAATCCTGTTTGGTTGTTGGTTTTGGGGTTTTTTTTAATCTTAGTGGAAATCAAATTAGGTATTTGAAAACTACAGCACAGAAACAAAATGCCCCATCTTTTAAAGCAAGCCATTTCCTCCACATTACAGAATTTAAACAGGGGTTAAAAAAGAAGAGAGACAACAGAGGGAGTGAGAAATGTAAAACTGTTCAGAGAAATATTGTCCCCACTGAGGTCAGGGGCGATATTTCCGTCACGGCTTGTGCAGCGCCGCGGGGCCGGGGGGGACCGGGAAGGGGATGCGGTGAGAGTCGCCCGGGACACCGCGGCTGCCTGCCCGGCGTGGGCGTCTCCGCGGGTCTGGTCCGTTTGGCCCCCGCTTCTTGCGGCAGCGGCC
>WAAD01022333.1:6155-18295 GCA_013389945.1 Fregata magnificens
TGGCCACACTGCCGGCTCATGTTCAGCCGGCTGTCGACCAGCACCCCCAGGTCCTTTTCCACCAGGCAGCTCTCCAGCCACTCTTCCCCAAGCTTGTAGCGTTGCATGGGGTTGTTGTGACCCAAGTGCAGGACCCGGCACTTGGCCTTGTTAAACCTCATACAGTTGGCCTCGGCCCATCAATCCAGCCTGTCCAGATCCCTCTGCAGGGCCTTCCTTCCCTCGAGCAGATCGACACTCCCGCCCAGCTTGGTGTCATCTGCAAACTTGCTGAGGGTGCACTCAATCCCTTCATCCAGATCATCGATGAAGATGTTAAACAAAACCGGCCCCAGAACTGAGCCCTGGGGAACACATATGCTATTGTCAAGACCTAGATCAGTAATCAGGGCCCCCAGTTCACACTTCTGCATCCCTTAGTAAGGGTGTGCTGCCACAATTTTTACCATTTTCATAACAACAGAATCACACAACCCAATGGTTGAGATTGGAAGGGACTTCTGCAGGCCATCTGGTTCAAGCCCCCTGTGCAGGTGACATCAGTTACCTGAGGTTAGTGTTATCAAAATGCCTTGAAGAATGACTGCTCCTCCGAGCAGTCATATCTCAAGCAACTGATGGTTATAACCTCATCTTCATAAAAAGGCACTGAAAGACTGAATTTCCTAGTTGAGAAAATGGCAACAATTACAGATGGTGTGCCAAACTGTATTTTTCTTTCCCAAATAAGAAGTTAAGCACACTGATACAAACTCAGTGAGATGCTCTGATAGTACCTTGCCAAGAGGAAAGGTGGTGCTTATCACTGAATTGAGACCACCCTACTTCCAAAAAAGCAGGAGCTCACAGACCCTGCTGAGTTCAGGACTTCCTCCAGGCCAGGAGACTCTGCCTTTCTCAAATTTTGGCCTTTAGAGTTCCTGCTACTCCACTATCCCGTTGCAAGCCATTCAAGGTCTTTCCATGGGTGTTTTTTACTCCAATGCCGTAGATTTCTCTAGCCCACCATTTTTCGCTTTGTGAGCATGTTCTCCTAAACAAGCAGACCAAAAGAGGCATAAAGCATGTGGAAGAAACCTCTGCTCTGGACTGCCTCTGTAGTCTATTACTATGCCTTGGCATGGCTTTTTTTTTTTTCCCCATCCCCAAAAGGCAAACACAAAGAGATAGCAACGATTTTTACTCTGAGGTGAAAAAAAATCTGTATGATTTAAATAAAACCAACTCAACTAAAGTTAGAGACTATCTTCCTCCCAGGTCCTGCTGATGCCGTTTGAGTTTTATATAAGGGTTCACACACAGTCTTATCCCGCTCTATTCTATTCTCAAACTCAACTAATTCAGACTCTTTCTATTGCTATGTAGATTTTTCCTTTTTTTCCTCTCTTTTTTTACACCAACTGGCCTGCTAGTGCTGGAATAGAAGAGATTTTCCAAAAATACACAAAAAAATATTTCAGTGTATTTTGATTTAAAGAATTAGAACCATAGAAATTCAGAAATGTAATTCAAAATATTTTACATCATAAATAATCTTCTTTGGATTCTAAAGAAATCTGAAATACTGCTGGAAGAAACAATAATATCTAAAATATCAAGGATATAACTTCCCCCTGAAAAAGGCTTCCCTCATTAAAAAAAAAATTCTTTAAGTAATAAGAAGACTGAAATTCCTTTGAGTCTAGGTGAGGATGGAACATTAATTAGCTGCCAGAAAATGGTCTCTCAACACTGCGGTAAGAAATATGCCTCTAATTCTCATTATGTGACCCAAGAGAGGGGCATTAGGTCTGTAACCAGTGAAACTAAAATGTGAAAACTTTTTTTTTAATGATTGGACTACTCAGAGAGCGAGAGGTGAATAATCACCTACTATGAAAGTATTCTCTTCTCTGGATTAGCAGTGGCTCCATACAGCCCCTTTCTCCTCACCTAAGACTGATTGTACTCTGTTTAAGACAAATCACTTTATTCAAAATACAATTTCTGAAAAAGTAAAGAGATCATAAAAATACAAAAAAATTGGCTAATATAAAAATTCAAAAGTCAATGCAGCAACTTTCTATTACCTCTCTGGGTATTGTTACAGTTGTTCTACAGTCCTACAGCTGTTTTACAGCACTCTGTGGTTGTTCGAGTTACAGCTGTATTATTCAATGCATATCATTTGCTCTCCATGTAACATCAGGTCCCTGAAAGACTATCATTTTAGATTGGTATTCCTCCTTCTTCAACTCAAGCCTAAGTCAAACAGTTCTACAATAATTAATCGCCCAAGAACTATATATACTTTAAGGTGTTTCCTTTTTGCCAGAAACCTCTTTCAAATAATTAACAAACGAGTGATTTTTGTAGTCCTATGCTGTACTTTGCCATTTACTACATATCCTTTTGACTGGTGTCTGAAACTGAGCACAGTATTCCAGTAGTCTCTGTGCCGTGCTGGAGGCATGAACTAGTATCCAATTCAATTTTAGTACCCAGTTCCTTTGATCAAAAATATATTTTGCACCTTCTCTTCCAAGTGGCACTCTAGAAAACATGGCAATAAAGGTAAAAATATTTTTACACTTTATCTTTCTCCTTATGTATCACTTCACTGATAAGATTTGGCCCTGTTAGGGGCTGGTTGCACTACATGTTCTTTATCTCCTTCTTTATGCTAGGTACCACCATCTACCACATCTTATTTTCCAGTTCAGGAAGAACTACTTTTTCCTGTATGTAATGATCTTACTGTTCATATTCCTAGGGCGAGATTACATTGACTCATATCTTCTTATATTTTGAGGGATTTATCATGCAAAAGAAGCAACTGGACATCCTTTAATATGAACATTACCAAACTTGACAGAATAAACAACAACGTGCTCTCACATACCTGAGAGCAGACAAATAGCATATTACAAAATGATTTATCTACATTCTGAAGACACCTTACTACATTTGTATTAGTTTATGTCCAGTGTTTAAAAAATCGCAGTTGGATTACTCATCTGCCATAGCCTTAATGATACTAGTATTTTAAGCTTAATTTTTCAAGCGACTAGTAATCCTGGCTACTTAACATTTGGAAGGAGCCCAAATTTAAAAGGGTAGATGTTCAGCACTTTCTGGAAATCAGTCCATTTTATACGTTAAATTAAATTATCCCTGCATTTCTTGTGGTGAATTTGCTCTACCTCTTATATCAGCAAAGGGACCTTGAGGGGAAGAGGGGAATAGATGGTGGAACAGGGAACACAGGAAACTAGCAAAACCCACCAGCAGACAATATTAGACAAACCCCACAATTGGCTTGTCATTTGTTTCTACTCCAGAAATTTTTGCCCAGAAAATTGTAATATGTATTTCACCTGTTCTGGAAGCAACGTGCAACTTCAGACAATCCAGTTAGCCTGGCCACATGAGAATTTTTTTCCTTTCAGAGCACACTATCAGGCAGCTGCAATGACGTTCAAGGATTAACCTTCAGTTAAAGAAATGTCCACCTCCAAAACTGAAGAGACACCATGATCTAGTTTTCAACACTGGGCTAAACCAAGACCATTTGAAGAAAACCCCGCCAGATCATTATTTAGATCACAGAAGTTCAGGGACATGTTCATATCAATCAACATAGGCTCCTGCTACTCTTTCAACACTGACTACAATGGGAGCACAGGAAATTCAGCTAGCTAGTTGACTGGAGGTAATTCAGTGCCCAGTGCGAGAAGTGGCATTTTCTCCTTCCCTTCCACAAGACTACAAACTGTTAAACGGCTAAAATGGGGCCTCAACACTCTCCATGCAGCTGACTCTTCAGACCTCTGAGATGCAGAGACTTCTCCCCTGATTTGGCTTTTGAATACTGCTACAGCAACAGGAAGCTATTTCCAATAATTGCACTCAGATAGGTCAATGAGCCTTATGACTACGATGGGTAAACCTTCACAGGACCCTGAGCCCACAGACGAGATCACAGCTATCTTGCTCACTTTGGGGAACTCAAATCTGGGACAGCTGCACTTTTGCCACCCCAGTGACAAGGCTTTCGGAAAGGGTGCTGCACAGGGACCCTGGGAGACCCCAGACTTGGAACGTGTTGTGAGGACATAGTCCTGCTGTAGCAAAATGGGAAATACAGCAGACATCTTGGGCTTTAACTACAGTTGTTACACCAAAAAAGACTTGAAAAGAAACGTAAAGCTGCAGCATATCTAATTCTAACTGGACAGGAAAGTGTTGGGCACATATAAGCAGCTATTCTACATTCTTCTTGTTGCTGTTATGATGATGTGTAAAAAATTAGAAAAGTATATCTCGGAACTTCCCATTTCAAAACCCCTTATGACAAAAGCATGTTTGGCCATATGTTCATGACAGAAAAGGTGACAACAAAGGGTTCCTCTGTGAATTCAATCTCACTCCCTTACAGAAATACATTATCATAGGTATTAATTATGAGACAACATACTTATTTCTATAGGAACTAGGTCTCATTTAATGTGCTGAATGCATGGCTGTTCATTATTTTTTTTATTCTCATCATTCAGTCTGTGACTTCTTACATTATTTACCATAAATCATTCAAACCCAGCACTGAATACACTATTATTAATTTCCTTCTGAGCTTCTTGTACAATAGCCCTACAGTATTTTCTTTGGGATTTACAAACACAGATGAATTTATCTTCACAAAACCCCTGTGAGGTGAGGAAGTGTGCTGATTTGCATGTTATAGATAAGGAACACACCACAGAGGTTGAAAGCAAGACATGAAGTAATTTTGGGTACCCAATCTGAAAAACTTGGGGCCTAATTCTTCAGAGTAAAAAATATATGAAAAACACTCTATCTGTTCATAAGAAAGTTCCTGTTGACTTTGGGTTCAATTATAAATGCTGACTGTTCCTTCAAATCAGGGGGCTTATTCTGCATATCCAGAAAGTGAGGATCAAGCATATAATCCCCCCAGTCATATAAGAGGAGATATGATCTCTGTTTCAGAGTATATGACCTAACACAGTGGATGGAGCTGAGACTAGAGTCATGGTCCTCATCCGTGTTTCATTTTCTCTGTGATGCTGTGAATGGATAAATTGGAGCCAGGCAACAACCTCACTCCTTCCCATTGCCCTGTATGAGCTAGGGCCCTGCAGACAAAAGTATTAAGTAGTAAAACAATCATAAAAAGTGAAATAAATTCATATTGGACAGGCAACCTTCTTCAGATGTTTTTAGAATATTTTGTGTTCTCAATTTTATAAGAATGGTAATGTAATATTTATTTCACAATATGTTTTGTTCCACTACACATAACAGCAGCCTTTGCTAACAGAGTTTTATTGCCATAACCTTTTTTCTTCTTTCCCCAGACAGATTCCACTCTTCTGTTATTTCCCTCCTGCCTCATGCAAATTCTTCGATGCAGAATATGCTTTAATTCCTTTTAACATAGTTGAATACAGAGCACACTTCTGAGTTGTGAATAATTCATAACAAGGAATCCCTATTAGAGAATTTGTACCCAGTATCTGCAGAAGACACAGGAAATCACATCATCTATGACCTCTTGATAGAAGAACTGCTTTAGAAATTATTGAGTTATTCTGACCATAACCTAAATGCACTGACTTTTTCCCATAAGGAACTAGGAAATGCCACCCATTTAATTTTTTTTAATACAGAGGCACAATCAATATTCTTCTCTCTCTTTCTGCGGAAGACTCCTTATTCATGATTCCAAGTCTAGCTAAATAATAGGTAGGCCAATGATTTATTTTTAATATGAAAATCTTCTTACCTATCGAATACTTTAGCCCCACAAATGTCAAGTCATTTATTCAATTGTTAAGGTGACTGCTCATTTTCCATATTTTCAATGGAATTATTTCCACTTCAGTGCTAAAATATACTAAGCTTGAAGTAAATCAATTCCCTCCTTGTGCTAAAAATTAGCATAGCACAAACTAATCAATGCTATCAAACACTAGTGCAAAAGCTGTGACAATAACCGTATCAGTGAGGAAGTAAATTGCTTATTATGCCAAACTGGGAAAAAAATCTCATCAGTCACAAGCCATCTGATTCACAAAAATACAGGCTGTGGGTCTATTGTTCTTAGAAGTGGGCAAGTTTGTTCTTCACGTTATTCAAAATACGTCTCCTGTAATAACGCAGGCCCCTGCAACTTTTCTCTGCAGCAGCACCTTCCCCATGCACTAGTACAAATGCTTAGAAATATTTATTGAGCAAACATTATAGGGGCATACAGTAGGCTGCAGTGTCCATTCTCCATTATGCATGTGCCCTTGTTTGGTGGAACCCTTGCTATCCCTCAGATGAGTCAGGGAGATGTCACTGCAGTTAGGGTTGAAGCAGGAGAGCAGAAGCTCGTGCTCACCTTTGTCTCCAACTTCCCGCATGACTAGGTACAGCTGCTCTATACCTCTGCTCCTCCATCTGCAGACAGGGGTAAATATGTCCCTGCTGATTAGTGGTGTTGTGAGGACAATACAACTAATATCCGTAAAGCATTCGGGTGCTTGAATGTAGGGGTATAATAGCAAACCTGTAAAATAGTTCATTAAGGGAGGGCTGCTTCCACGCCTGCCTAACAAGATTGTCAGCAAGGATGGCAATTAGTGCCAGTGACTGGACCAAGACCACCAACTCGTTTCCTCTGGGCCCCCAAGCAGCCATCTGATGATAATAATTTTGGGTCTTTACCAGGCAGGGACAGACATGAACGGATGATCTAGAAGGGAGAGGTTCTATGTTCCATTACTAATATCCTGAGCCATCCAGTCCTACTATAAAAATTCACTTTTATTAAAAGGTTATTTCTGTCACTTGCTATAGTATCGCTATCATTCTCTGGGAGAGGAATGATGAAATATCATTTTAAATGTTATAAATGCAATATTTAAACAGCTTTTTTTTTTCCCTCAGAGGAAGTGCTTTGAAAAGACATCCCCTCCAGCATGTGTTAGTTCTTAACAGGGGCCAACCTTTTTTAATCTCACAGTTCCTTGTGCACTGTAGAGAGAAGAAAAAGAACAAATCTGCAGTATACTCCACTAGGTTAAAGGTTGTACTTCTCACGGTCTGAAGGGACACTTCTTTATTTATCCTTAATAAATTGTCACACACAAACAGAAGTTACTGAAGTATGTGGATATTGATTTCCAGTAATATAGCGACATCGACATAAAACAGATGTAGCTTTAATAATAATATCTTACACTTATAATAACACCTTTTGTCCCAAAAGGAAAACAAAATGCTTCGTGGGGATCACCTTATGCCCAGCTGTCGTGCAATAGCTGCATTATGGCTTAGCATTTGTTTCCTGGGGAAAGACAACCCTCCGCGACACCTCTTAGCCATTCACGGCTAGAAGTGACTACCATTGCCCAGATGAAGTTGTAGGCAAGAAGTAAATGTACACATTACAGTTTTTAAGACCCTGTAGCTGACACCCATACATTTTAACCCAATCTTCTCAACAAATAACGTTTCCCTCCCTTTCTGCCTGTGGAAGTGATGAATGTGAGCTAGCAGGACTTGGTTTTATGCTCTTCTGCAAACAGGACTTCCCCTAACAACACGCATGGATTTCCATTACATTCTGATTCAGCAGAAAATTGTATCATCAGCACCGCTTGTGCAGCTGAGATTATCAGAGTAGTCCAGGGGATTGAAATACACCGCTGCCATTAAAATTAATTAGATACTTTAAAAATTCAGCCGAAGTGCTGCCTGGAAATGGACCTTCAAGTCACTGGCCCAGTTCAGTTCTCTGTCAGAGACAACATGTACTTAGGGGAAGAAGGGGTGGTGGAGTGCAATGACAACTGTAAAACAGATTGCAGCAAGTCAGGAGTTCCCTGCAGGAGAAAGGACCTTACCTTATAACAAGGATATTCCAAAACACTACATCTTACAAAAACACTATATTCTGTAGTGTAATTACTCAATGTCTGCCTTTGCTGTATTTCACATGCTGTGGTGTGGAGACTGTTTAATGTTCTCCCTTTATGCAGAATACAAGGGTACTGATTATTTTCAGGGCTTCTGCTAAAAGGCACCGTAACAGCATAAAAAATAATAATGCTGTTTTTTAAGAAAGGTTTAAATAAATTTTCTTTGGCCAACTATAGCCATTGCTGAGGAAAGCACAGTTTTGTAATTACAAATGTTGCTAAGTAGGAGAGTAAAATCCTTGAGATGTGAATCTAATTTACTACAGTGCTCTAAGATATAGTTAAATCGCCCTGGTAATGAATATGCTAATGTCTGTTTTTTTAGATGAACTTAAACTGATGACTTTGATTGTGAAAGAATAAAATTGTTCTCTTCAGGAAAAATGATAGCAGCACTAAATCAAGTGTCTAATACAAAAATATAATTCTACAGATCCTTCCAATACAAATGTCTTTAGATATGATATGCAAAGTGCAGCAGTCCCCTTAAGGCTCGCTCTTGTAATGCTCAAGGCACTGGGAGGTTTGCTGTTAGCTTGGTTCAGAGTGCGGTAAGAACAGATACAGGGAAGGAAATGCTGCATATTCGGGTGTCATGAGTATGCATGCAAATGCTTCTGCTGTTATTCACAGATTTGATCCATAACAAAATTTCACTGCCTTCAGTAATACTCACAGCTTATCAGAGTACAGATATCTAGACAGTGTATCCATAAATAATTCTTCGCAGGGCAAACTTTCTGTTTCTACCAAAAAACGCAAAACCCCATCTGCAGCAAGGTGAGCTTTTTTCAGAAGGATCTGCAAAAACTTTTTCTTTAGTGCACATGCCTAGGTGACAATATCATCAGGGTCTTGAGTGCCCCAGTAGGCTTTACTTATCCTAACCAGCTTCCCCTGGGACATCCACCCATGCGCCCTGTGCCCATGGGTCCAGGCAGCTCCACTAAAGCTCAGACCTGGGCACTTGGATCCTGCTTGAGCTACTCCATAGCTACATCTGTGTCCAGCCCTGCCTCCTGCTGTCCTGACTTATTGGCTGCTCTTCCTGCATGGACCTCAGGCCTACCCTGTGATCCTGTCCCCTAGGTGGACCTCAGGTTCATGTTGTCTGGCCCTGTCTCCAGCTGCTCCTGGTGGGACCCCAGAGCTGACACGTTGCCTCACCTTGTCCAAGACCACCGAACAGCTTAGACCTGCTTGAGGATGGTGGCAGTGTGCCTGTTGGCAAGGATGCTGCCTATGCTGGGGTCACCCTCATCTCTGGCTTGCCTTCCCTCATGGAGCAGCCCTGGCAAACACTGACATTCATCAACTTTCCAGCACTTCTTACATCACAAGAAGTGATGGGGTTGTGAAGTCAAAAAACATAAACTAATGTTAGAGACTTATAACTGAGCCATGTGAAAATCCAATAACTCAGTAAATAGTCTTAAAATGTCAGGAAATCCTCACACAAAAAAGGTTTACCCATGTGAGTAAAGACACATGAGAACAGGCAACAGCTCATCTGCTGTCTGTTGGGTGTTGTGCACATTTGCAGTCCAGGAGGTGAAGCAAAATCAGATTCACTCTTTGATTTTGTGTTGGTAGCTCCCATAGTCATCAGAACAGTTAACAGAATGTAGCACAAGAGAGCCTGGCAGTCTCAGAGAGAACAAGAGTGAAGCAGTAGGGTGGATACTGCTCTCCATGCCATCTTTCTTCTGTGCACATGCAAAAGATACCCTCTTATGGTGCTATCTGCCTGGTGCCTATCAATCACAGACCCTAAACTCACTCCCTGCGGGGGAGAGTATTAACATTTATGTGGTTACTTATGTGACAGACAAAAGTACAGTACAGGTAAGTATGACAGAAAGAGTTACCGGGTGAACATGCAGCTAATCAATGCATGTGAACAGATCTGCCATACTTATTCATAAATGTGTAAATGTTGTAAGTAATGAACACACAAAATATGAACACACTCATTTGTCTACTTATGAAGAATCAATTATTTCCTTATCATTTTCTCTATTCCAGCACATACTGCAGAGGATCATTTTGTCTTACTTCACTGAAAATACAATAAATCTTCAATACATTACTAAATCTAACAAATTACTACAAATCTTGCAGTATTCTTTATTTTCTTATCTAAAAAGGACATTTGTAAGACCAAACCTCCAAAGCAACCCATCTCTTGCTTCTTAGTTCAAGTCCATTTAATTTTATAAATTCATTACTCCTTGCACATAAAATTACTTCCCTTGATGTTTTAAAAGACACTTTTTCTGATTTCACTGCATTCATACAAATATTTCCACAGAACTAGGACACTAAACCCAAATCTGCTCCCTGTTAAATAAGAGCTAGATTTCTAATTTAGTTTATTAGTAGTAGGACTGAAGTACTTGCAGTGCTTCATGTATTATTAGACTTGATCTACTCTGTTTTGCCATGTGTTTGAAGAGCTTTTGCTCTGCAAATCTATCTATAAATCTAAATCACAGATAAATCTGAATCAGAAACATACAGTAAAACTATACACAATATGGATCCTACTTTGGCTATTGCGAAGGATTTAAAAAGATAATTCCCAAAGCTCTCTAGAAAAATGAAAATTTGTAATAATTTGGTACAATAAACAAATTATTTCTTAATATTTCTTGTATAACTAATATTTCTTAATGACGAGTTGTACTTTGAAATGAAATAGATAATAATGAAAGTCATGTACCTAGCTAAAATCATGGCCATCCCTTTGGTACCTGTACATCTATCTACACACCTGCTCTTGTAACACAGGAAAATCCCATTACTTGTATCCCTGCATTTCCTCTGTGTTGCAGGGACTTTTTTATTTAGTTATGATTTTGCATGTAGTATGATTCCTGGCAGAATGGCCTAGTAGAGCTCAATTAAAGAAATGGATTTCATATTTTGATCTACAAACTTTTTGGCTATCCTGATCTCTTCTACAGTCATGAGCCAGCGGCTACATCACCACTGTCTTCCAGATTACGTGTTTTTTTCTTTGAAGGTAACAGTTCCAGGAGAAAGAAATTTCTAGTGGAGCTTGCAGAAGGATGCCTAGTGCTGAGGCTGAGCTCACAAACATCACTACATCACGTATCACATTGCAAAAGTAAACATCATATTCAGAAGTATAACCAGGAGGGTTGTGTCTGAGCCTGGAATAAGCCTTTCGGTCTGCTCAGAACTTGTACAGCTGGCATGGATTTTGGGCAGGTACTGTCCCATCCTGTTACCAGTTCAGATGATTGCGTGTGGCTGCGCCTACACATGTGGATGTGTAATCAATTCATACCCTAAAGAGACTGCTGGTTTCTGCTCTTCCACAGCACTCTTGCTTTAGCAATGAAGGCAGGTTAAGAAGTGGCACCTCCTCTTGCCCCTGGCTGCTTGTCTCCACCTCTAATGTCACAGTTTGCCCTCCTAGCAGTTGTGCCAATACAGCTGTCTGTGGATGGCTATGGGAGTGAGTATGAACGGGACACTTCACACCCATAGTCAAACACCGTAGTTTTTGCAATAACTCTAAGAGACATACATATACGTCCTCACAGGTTTCAGCTACATAAAGCTATTACGGCGATTCACGCAAAATGGGATCTGACCATAACACTATTTACTTTTATCTGTTGCAACAGTGGAAAAACTCAATAACATATGAAACAAGAAGGGAAGAAATAAATTGAAGAAGTTTAAACCAAAATAAACAATAAAGCTAGAAATGAGGGTTAAATTTACTTGAGCACAAAGTGTTTATTTTTTCCTTTCACTTTTTCATTATCATAATTTACACAAACATCATTTCCAAGAGCTTCTTTTTATGATTGACCTTGGAATGGCTGCTGAGTTTCCTACTGTTAAGTGTCTTCTCTCTTGGAGGTTTGTGCCATGCTGCAAAAAACTTTCAGCTGCTCATGAAGTATCTGCTGAATCTCCATAGTTTACAGTCTGGTATTCCAAGGGAAACAGGCACAGGTTTTAATTTCCCTTGATATGGCAGGCTGTAATTCACAGGAAGTCAGGAGCTGATATACAAGCTGCAAGGTGGGTTGTGCAGACACAGGAGCAATTCCAGCCACACCGGAATTAGAGTGCTTAGACACGAACTCCAGACTTGTAAAGATAAAGGCAATTATTCACCTGTTAGAGAAGCAA
>WAAD01022334.1:2166-16904 GCA_013389945.1 Fregata magnificens
ATCACTTTCTATGACTGATGAAATAACCAACAATGGACATCAGATTATAGGTCCCCCTTCTTAAGCTGTAATATAAAGTACAATAACGTCATTAAAATCTAGTTTTATCATCTTGTCTTTGAACTTGATAGTAATTTATTTTTGACATGAAGATATAAAAGTGAATGATTACCTAGACTATGATGGCATAAAACAATACACAAAACACAACTACAAATGAGAATAAAATAAAAAAAAGCTTCTCTAAACTTGAGCCTGCACTATCACATTTTAATATCTACACATACCGAAAATGTTAACTTGAAAGTAAATCCTAAAACTAGGATCAATACTATTTTGGCATTCCCATACTCAGCCTGATTTGCAAAACGGCTGGTCCCTTGGAAGTCCCACCCAAGTTTTACAGCACTGCATCTCCATCTAAGCAGTGTATAAACTATCACATGAAAGGAGAGAGAGCACACTTACTTAAAATATGCAAAACTAACAAACACATTTTACTCGCAGTGGATACAATCTGTGTGCTACTTCAACATATTCTTCATTTGTACTTTTGAAACACATGACTTGAGTGGACACTGTGATTTACCATAGTTCCTACCAAATATTTTAATTTTAAAAAATAAAGATAAGAAAACACTTGTCAGGCATGTTAAAAATATACTTTGTACAACAAAACTGTCTTCAAACCTTTACAGATAGCCTTAATTATTAAAATTTTCTAACAACCAGGAGAGCTTAAAATCTTCCCTGTTTCATTAATACCACATTAAGATTTGTAAGAGGAAATAAAAATAATCTCAGGATCTCTTAGCAAGTATATGAAACCTTGACAAGGCTTCTTTTAAATAACTTGTTTGTTATGCCTTAAAGGTAACAACAGTTTTGTCTTTGAACACAACAGTAGCAGGTTTTTCTGTAGTATGAAGGTCATGAACAGAATTTTGGATCCTCAAAGAGATTAAGTTAACTTTTGTGGGCAAGAATTCTTTGGTTAATGAGAAAAATGCGAACACGGATGTAGTTAGAAATATTCATCTTGCACCATTCAAAAGCCCACTACAATTATTATTTCAAATAATCCAGAATTTGGAAGACTAAAAAGTATTTTTTTTTTTTCTTAATCCACATTCTACATATGCTGAAACTTTCTTTTTTTCCAGAGATGCCTTAAGCTTCATTCTTAGCAATAAATCAAAACTACTATTTGCACAGTGGAAACATTTAAACACTGTACCTGCTCCAAAAACACTGTCCAACAAAATTTGCTTTTGAGAGATTCACAAATGCGCGTTTGTATGGAAGTCACAAGGCCAATAACATAGATGGACTTCTTTAGGATCTCTCCAGAAGTCTGAATTGGGTTTTATTTCATATCTTCACCAATCTACACCCCCCCCCTTCAATTTTGTCAGAATCTTACATGAAAACAGCAAAATACTTTCATTAAACTTTCATTTACATTGATCTATTTAAAACAATGCCACGATTCTACAATGACATACACCACTCCTTAACTAAGTCCCACAAATAGTCCTTACTAAAATTAGTATTAGCATGCATGCAAAATTAAGACTGTCCTTAAATTAAACTGAGATCAGGACTAGAAGAGACACTACAACCTTCAGTGTGACACCGATTTCTGTTGCTTTCCAACAGAATATTAAGTTGTGTATGCTGAAACTGTACCAAAGACATGAGGTAATACAGCTCCTAAAAGTAATCTGAATTTTAGTGCTAAGAGAAACTTTCCCTAGATATAGTCTAAAAAGCTGGTATTATTTCCTCTCTGAAATTTCCCAGATAGCAAAAAAGCTCAACCAAAAGTCTAAGTGACAGTTAAGCAGATTTTTCCTTCAGGTATGAAAAGCCTGAAGATACATAAACGGTTTTAGAACTACAGTCCGTATTATTGCATTTGTAACACAATGTTTGTAAATCAGAAATGCCTCTTGAAAAAAAAATTTTTTTTCAGATTTCAAACCTTCCCTCTTTCAAGAAGTTTTATTAGTTTGGGGGGTATTTCATTTTTTATGAACATACTTTAACATAGCAACATCAATGGAGTTAAAAAATAAAGGTAGAATTTCCTTTGTAATATCATCTCCTTAAAACAAATCATAGATTTGTTTCTACAAATGGAGAAACTGAGTCACAAAGGCAAACTGACTCACTAAAACTCATGCAGGAAAACTCTGGAAGATCTCAAAATTCCCAAGAGGTTCTTAGTGATAAAACTTACAATCTATAAAATAAGCTGTAAAATTTGAGCATGAGTATTTCAATCTTTGGGTTTGTTCTATTCCCCTCCACCCCAAACACTTTTTGTAAAGTGTACAAAATTATTTTAATTTTAATCTTCAATCAGATGCCTGCTTGAGAACATGACTGAGGCCATGCAGTTAGACTGCAGAGCTGCGCAGCCCTCTAAGTCATAATGTTAAAAAAATTATTCACAAGAACAGGAGCTTTAAACCTAGGGAGAAGAAAGTAAAAGGCAAAAGGTTTCCAAAAAGGCCCATACATACATTCTTTAGAATCTTATTCTTGTACTTTTTAATGAACAGAGTAAGACATGTTTTATTAAAAAAAAAATCAAATCTATATAAATAAGGAATATATGCATTACTGGACTATTAACGCATCACTTGGTGGTTGAAATCACTCAGCCTTTGGCCTCAAAGCACACGAAAGGCATGCATTAACGACACCCTAAAAGTCTTACCACCTTATTGTTCAACTTCAGGTATACCTTAAACCACACATCGGTGCTTCTAATTGGTATCCAAATTAAAATTCTTCAGAGACTGAAAACAGTTTTGCCATGTCAATACCTCACTTCTGATTGTTTAAATCCAGAAGGTTCCAAAGCTATACTAGAATAGGAATTCATACCTCATTAAACCAAGAATAAGATTAAAGACGGGCATACCAAAAAAAAAAAAGTGAAAAATTCTTTTTTTTTTTGGTTGCTTAAAATGTACAGTTTGCAGCCTCCATAGTTTGTACCAGAGTACACTACACCAACTACCAAATAATAAATCCTTGTGACCTCCCTTCCCCCCACCTAAACATATTTATAGTGGTGATACTAAAAGGTTCATATTTCATTTAGGAAAAAAATTAGAGGTTAGGAACTGCATTTTCCCTCAGTATTTGTATGTGTATTACCACATATACAATTTATACAGCAATATACAAAATAAATTGAAGAAAAAACATAATACCAAGATTACATGGTGGCAGAAGAAATTTCATGTCTTAATAAAGTAACAGGTTATAATCTCGCTCACATTATTTCCCTAAGTATTAAGTTCTTTCAGTATTCTCAAGCTATGAATACATAGAATTACTACCCCGATGTCCAGCAAAGGTATTTCCTGGAAGGTGAACATGATGTTCACAAATGTGATTCCACAAAGAATTTAGATTACTGTTTTAGTGATCTCAATCCACTACTTATTTTGATAAACATTACTGCTTTTATGTCATTAATAGGATGGACAGATGTACAGTATCCATCACAAACACAGGAGCTTTTCCAAATTATTAAACCGACATACATATTACCTTACAGCAACCTATACACACCCCTCAAAGAAGCTGCTTGAGTCTGTTGCCTCTTTCCACCCCCCTTTTCCCCGACAAGAGTGGTCTCGTTCACTTGCCTTTCACACACATAACCAATAAAATTAATCAGCTGGAACACAGCATTTTTAAATAGCAGTAAAGTCAAGAGATGTTTTGTACGTTATTTGAAGAGAACAGTCTTTTCATTTAAACATAATAAGACTCTAATATGCTGCAGACAAACGCACTGCATGGGGTGTGGAGGACCCGAGCTGATTAGATTACCACAACATCAGCCTGAGGCCGCCATTTTTAGAATCTCTAAAGGACAAAAGAGGGAAATTAAAAAATTTGCTCCACATTTTTTTAAAAGTAACTTTAAAAGTATAGTGATTTTAATCAATTAACTGTGCATTATAAGTACAGCCACGGATATCTCTTTATTTTCTCTGATCTGAGCCCTGAACAACAAAAACGTTTCATTATTATTCCTTTAAGGTACTGTAAATAAACAGACTAAAACATTCCCAAATCTAGATGCAGCACTAAACTTCTGCTTTTAACGACACGTAGTATGTACCATTTTGGGGACCTCAGGGCTTCTGGCCACCGCACATTCCCTAATGGCTGAGCACGGGGGAATACAGGACTTTTATAATCAGGCTATATTATGTTTCTCTATCCTATTTAGTACTACACAGTGAACCGTTTGTTTCTCCTCCCCTATGTCTGCAGCAGTAGGGTCTATCCCACCAATATTTATTTCCTTAAGAAAGAGACTGAAATATGCCACCCAAGGAACAGGAATGCTGGCTGCAGAAACTAAAGCAAGAAAGGGATGCTCCAATATAACTACTTACACCCTCAAGAAAGGGGGTGGAGAAAATGAGCCCCTTTCAAATTGGCACAGAAACTCTTGAGGACTGCTTTCCGTTTGTCCAGGTTACACCACGAAGCAGAGATATTAGCAGGGAGGGAGGAAAGGAGGCGGGGGTGTGGAAGGCAGAGAGATTAGGCCTATAACGAGCCATTTTAGTACCACAAAGCAAAAATATACAGGATGGAGGAAGAGAATAGGTTTCCCTAAGCTTCACAAAACTCAATACGCAGTCCCAATAACACAGAAACCCGTTCTTAGAACCACCAGTCTAAGGAAGCATATATTGTCACATAATAGCCCCTTTTGGCTCTTTTTCCAAGCATAATGCATAAATCTGGCATAACTGCCAAAAAATTCTCCTCAGCTCCTCCAGTTACAGTAACCCGCCATATTCACAAGATATAGCGACAGCCTGCCATTTTTTAACCAAACCCCACAAAAAGGAAAAACAAATTCAAGGCAACTTAAACGGAATTTAAACACATTTCAGGGTGGAAGGGAGTTATACTCGCACCGGGGGTAATGAGGAGTTCCCGTCGCATTTCACTCCCTTTTTGCCACCCCCCTCCCCAGAGCACCCACAGCAGAATACGCTGGTAATAACCAAAGACTCACCTGTAATGGTCACAGGCCAGGCAGCAGGACCCCTCAGCTGAGCCCCTTCTCTACCCCAACCAAAACAATGCAACAGCCCCACTGCGGATATCCCTACCCTAGGCGGGACTCAACCCTCAGCAGGCTCTGGTAAAAGAAAGAAAAGGGAAAGAAAGGAAAGAGGAGACCCCCCCCTCCCCCCAAACCTAGCTCAGTGCGCAGAACCCTACAGGGACCAGCTTGGAAGCGCCTTTGCCTTGGGACCTGTGTACAAACCCCGCTGCCGCCGCTGCTCCCGTGTCTCCCTCCTTTCAGCCTCCTACGCTCCCTTCTATGTCACTGCCTCTCTCTGGGAAAATGGCGTCCGCTCTCCCCTCCCTCCCACTGCACGGGGCTCACCCGCCCCGCCTGGCAGGGGCAGGGTTACCAAGGCGAAGCCAAACAGCCGCCATTTTGCTTACGGGCTGGGAGCGCAGCCTGCGCCCGCCGAGCCCTCAGTGTCCATTTTGCAACAGCGCTTTGCACGTTACGCTGAACGGCTCGGGTCTGGGCGCGGCCGAGACACCAGACTGCGGCAGGGGCTGGGCAGGGGGGCTGTGGGGAGGTGTGGAGGGAAGTAGGGCAGCGGAGGAGGGGCGGCCGCAGCTGGGGCTGGTGCCGGGGGCCATCCGCAGCCCCGGAGGCGCAGACCGCGGGGGAGGGGCAGGGGCTCCGGCCCCGGCTGCTGTGGAACCGAACGAGGGCGGGAGGATGTCTGACTCAGAACTGCATCCTCTGAGGCAGAAACGCCAGAGCCTCCTCAGCTGCTCCCCCCGCCCCCACCTCCGGCTTCTTCCTGGCGACCGTCGTTACTCTCAGCATACCTATTCTTTATGAATCTCCACCTGAGCGGTAAATTTTCGCCACGAAGTACGCGAAAAGCTGGACAGACCCGCCGGCTCTCACACACGCAGAGGAACTTACTGAAGGGGCGGGGAAGAGGGGGGCGAGAATTGGGAGGTAGCGGGGGGTTTGGCTGAGACCCGTTCAGGGCGATGTGGAGGGGTTTTGACTGAATTTCTTCTGTCAGTAAGACACTTGAGGCTGAGAATCTTCCCCGAAGCGTTTAAGGCTCATATATAAGGCAAGTGGGAGAGAGCTTCTTTTCTTAAAGCGAGTGGGACAGCACTATTTGAAGGCGTTTCTTTTCTGCAGGGAACGAGACGAGCAGTGAGCGAGCCTAGTTCCCCTTTAGGGAACGGCACTTGGGGAGCAGGTATGGTCTGCTTTTATGCGGACCAGCGGGAGCTGGCGAAGCGAGAGGCTCGCTTAGCCTTGCGGGGCAGACGCAGCCTCGGCCGCTTGTACTAAGCTCCTCTTCCTCTCGCCATATCCCCTCCCAGCGCCTCTCCTGCCCGCGCACCGCCCTGCCTTCCCTGGCCGCCTTCAGCCCCTCCAGCGATATGGCTGATTGAGGGAGGGGAGGCGGCGGCTGGGGTTTCATTCGACGCCCACCAGGGGCTGAGCGAGCCTCCTTCAGTGCGCAAACTCGGGGCACCAGATAAAAGCTGGGCTGGCAGCTCTTACCCTGCCTCGATGGAGCCGCCACAATCGGGTGACCGGAGAAGCAGTTAGCAGCAGCGCCATAGACTAGCGTCCCCCCACACCTTGGGCAGAGAGAGTTTGGGGCTCTAAACAGCTGCTGCTGCGGCAAGAGGGAGCCGAGGTGAAGGGATCTGCTAGCTGGTTGGACGCAGAGGAGGCGGCTGTAATGGGGCATTGAGTCTGAGGGAGGAGGGGGGGCGATTAAACGTCTTGTGATCATGGCGGAGTCTATGGGTATTTTTTCCTGTCTAACTCTTCTGTGCGTGTGTCTCTGTTTCTCTCTCTCTCTTTCTCCTTAGGGCGCTTGGCTGGGGCTGCTCGCTCGGGTTCTGCCTGTTGTTGCGCGAAATGGCGGCTGGCGTCTTGGTGGGTTTGGTTGTCGGTTTTTTGTGTAGGGTTTTTTTTTCTTCCCCTCCTATTCCCCTCCCCCCACTCGTGCCTTGGCTGCGGCTCCGCAGCGAACCGTGGCGGAGACTGAGTCAGGAGGGGGGAGGGAGCTGCGCGGGAGCCAATAGCAGGCCGGCCGGGCTGGCCCGGCGCGCCCTGATTGGCTGGCGCTGACATCATCCTGCAGCAGGGGCAGCCGCAGCTGGGCAGGGTTGGGGAGCTGCCGGGGGAGGCTGGTGCAAAGGGGGAAAACGGGCGCCATGATCCCAGCGCGAGGGAGGACTTCACGGGCGGGGGATCCCCGAAGAGCTGGTGAAAAGGAACGCAGGAACAGGCCTTGGCTTCTCCTTCCTAAACAGTGCCGGGGCTGCGAGGAGAGGAGCGGGGGAAGAGCGAGAGAGGAGCAACTCGTGCCTGCTTTTGTAACTGCGTCAGTACAAGATGGCGCAGGGTCTCCCTAGAGAGGGAAGGGAGTTGCACGTCCGCCGGAGGTCATGTGACCGCGTTGCATTCTTGTGGGGTTTGGCTGCAGACCAAGCTGGCTGAGGCGGCGGCGGCGGCTGCCCGGGAGAGTCCGTGCTTCCCTCCCCCTCCCCGCACAATGCTGTCGGTGCCGCGTTGGTTCCCATTTCCCTTCCCCCATTAACCTTATGCACGAGGGTGTAGCTGCCGCTGAGGAAGGTTCTCGCTTCTCTCGTTATCCTCCACCCATCTCCAGGGTGTAGCTGCTCTCGGGGGAAGCTTTCCATTCCGCCCCCTCTCTGCGTAAGGCTTTACCCACCGCAAGGGAAAGTTCCCCCTCGGCGCCTACTCGCTCCGCCCGGGTGTGGGAGCAGGCGGTGCGCGGCTCCTCCGCTGGGCCTTCCCGCCGCCGGGGGTACTAACGTAAATGCCAGCCGCTCTCCCTCGGCTTCCCCTTCGCGTGTACGAGAGCATTTTTATCTGTAAGTTAGGTTCCCCGGAATCATAGAATGGTTCTTACTGAGTAACTTACTGAAAGAGTCGGTTTAAGCGATGTTTAAATGACCTCATTAAAACAGCTGAGGAAAATGTACAGGCTATGCAGAGTTGTTCTTCTGACGAGAAGGTCGTCGCATTCCCAGTGTTGCTTTGCCGGGGATACGGGGTGGGGGACCTGAGGAAAAATCTGCAAGCTGTTAATGATTTTATTCTATTCGAACAGAACTTCGTTATGGAAAAATGGATCGATGTTCTTTGATTTATATGTTGTTGGATCCTGTTGTAGGAGTTGAGCAGCTTTTCTGTGGGATAATGTGGTGTGTATTACAAAGTTAGGCCGCAGATGGCCTGCATCTTTGAGGCAGGGATTTAAGTATATACTTAGTGCAAATGAAAACTATGGTATGCAAATATCGTGAAGATGCCCTGTGTCTTACTTTCTGAGGTTCATAGGAAAATGAACTTGTCACACAGGTCTGGGTAGGCTTGGAAGCTTGGCAAATGTATTTTCTGGATCTCTTTTTATTTCAATATTCGGGGGGGGGAGAGGGGAGTGAAAAATGTATGTTTTCCAATCCTAACACTTTTTTCTTTAAAGCGTGCAACTCGGCGTTACTGTTTGGGTGGGGTTCTCATGTTTTCAAAGCAATTTGATGCTAGTTCCCATGTCTTGCTCTTGTATGGCAGAGTGTAAATTTAGCCTCTGCATCTAACCCAACGAACAAATTGACAGTTAAAATTGCTGATACTTTAAGGGTGGTGGTTTGTTCTATTTAGAAATGTTTCATAGCACTTTTCCTGTTTTCAGTCTGTTCCCAGACAGATGTGAATATTTTTTTTCTTCTTTTTTTTTCCTCCACAGTAGTACCCTGGTGGGGGATAAAGCTTGAATACTTGGTGACTGTGTTGTGTGAGAACTACTGGAAGGAAAGTAACTGAGTATATGACTAACATAGAAGACTCCTGTATAATAGACGCTACTTAATACGTGTTATATAAGTAATCTGGTGAGGTGGAGTCTAGTTACATAAGAACTGACTGGGGACTTGGGAGCTACTGTAAGTAGTCCATATTAGTTGCAGATACAGCCTGCAGGGCATCTGTGTGTTGTTGGGGGAGGGGTAGAACAACAGGATTGGAAGCATCTAATAGTGCTACATTTTTCCTTTGTAGGTTGTATAAAAGCTACCAGGAAAGAAATGGAGGAGACGGTAATTAAGGATGACACAGTGTGAAGCTCTTGAAAGTTTGAAGTCTCATTTGAGCTTAGCTTTTAGGATATAAGCTCTGCTTCCTAAAAGAACAGCACCCTTTCTCACCCCCCCTTTTTGAGTGTTGGTGGCAGTCAGCTGAGCATTGCACCAACCAATTTTGTTCTGTGTAGGCTACTTAATAAAGAGCAGGATTTTTGGAGTCCTAGAGGTTGTGAGGCTTTTTTTTTTTTTTTTTTTTTTTTTTTTTAAAAAAAGCATACTGGAAATGGTGTTACGAGGAGGCAGTTGGTTTGTTGACCAAACATTTAAGTGACTAAATTACTGATTTTTCTTGTGTAGGCATAGTATGACACAAGGTAAATACTGCCTTTGTAATGGAAGCTTCCAGACAGGCTTTCAGTGTACAATGATTCTTTTGATACAGAACAGATTTTTTTGGGACATGGCATTGTGAATATATCCTTGCAGATGTGTCAAATGAAGAACACTTAATTTGACCAGAAGATGAGGAAAAAAACGCATTTCTATTTTATTAGTATTTGCATTTAGGCATGTATTCCGTAATTATGAAATAGGGAGTAGTTGCCTACCTCACTGTAAGGGAGCAGTTTGAAGGCTTATGTTTATATAGAATGCCTGGAAATGAAAAGCTTAACTATGGCAGTTACAGTTTTCATTCTTAAAGCACCCTTATAGGTAGCTCACATTAATACCAGATTTTGCTTTGAAAACCCAGTGAACTACTTTAAAAGTTCTCTAACTGGTAGCTTATTGCAGCAGTACTTGAACTGAGGTGTCTCTATGCTTCTATGAAGCTATAGAAATTAAGGCAAGTTTTAATGAGCTCATAATATTTTTTGTTTGTTTCAAGGTTATTCTACTAGCTGTTCTCAGGGAAGTGGTATTAGTTATCTTCAAAGAAGCAGTGACTCCAGCAGTGTTGCAGTGGAGTCTCAGAACAGTGTCTGATGCATTCTGAATTACTTCTGCTGCAGGAGATGAGTAAAAAACAAATGCACATGCTACTTTGAGACAGAAACCTCAGGAGAGGGGATTTGCCCAAAGGCCAGTCTGATGCAAGCTGTGTCTTAATCTGGAAGGTCAGGGGAAGGAAAGGACCTGCAGGAGCATGTAGCTTGCATTTATGGTAGCCTATCAGGGAGAGAAACAATTTCTACTGACCTCTACAATTCTTTCTTTTTTAATAAGGATATTTCAATTGGCTGGATGTTCTCCAGCAGGTAAGACTTGTGGTTCTAACTAGCCATGATAGCCTGTCTGTGCATGTGTATGTGGTCTGTGCCTCTGCTAAGACCTGTTATTTAAATGCTGTTGTTTACCTTTAGCCTTACAAAGGGAATGACAGGAGTTCAAGGGTATTTAGGGGAGAAATGAGAGAGATACTAACAGTGTAATAGATCTGAGTATGCATTAATGCCATAGCTGAAACAGTTGAAGTGGTGCTCATGCTGAAAGATGATCCTGCACCTTTTCCCAGCTGTTGGTTCTTCCTTCTGCACCACACCTCTTTTTTTTATGGTGCAAGTGATCATGTGGGAAGTAGAAGAGAAGAATGCATCTAGCATAAGCCTAATTGTAATGGATGTTTTTCTAATGTGAATGTTCATTATGTGGCTTCACAGACACTCCTGCTTGAACAGGAGTAGGGAGAAGCAGCTGCAGGGAGAATGGAGTTGTGCAGGTTTTAACTGTTAGTCAAATTAGGTGTATTTTTTTTCTTAGCAAATATGCAGTTCTTGGGGAATTTGGAGAGGCAACTCTTAAGGGCACTTGGCTAGAGCAGCCAAAATTACTGCTTAAGGAGTCAAGCATACTCAAAAAAAAGTTCAAAACTTTTAAGAGTATGTAAGGCACTGCTAGATTGACTTGCAGTTGTAGGTGGCAAGATCACTTCAGATTCACTGAAATGATAGCCTACAAAAAAAGTGAAATGCTGTTTCTTCTCAACTGTAGTCTAGTTAAGTGTTCACAGGATTTTGGACTTAAGGAGCTTATTTTGTTGGAACAGGGTAAAACCTGAAATAGGCTTGCTTCTTCCCAAAGTGACTGATAATCTAATAGCTGGGGTATTCAGTGAAGAATTACTGGATGAGTTCTGAGCTAATCTTAAAAACAAAACAAATTGATACCTGTGGGTCACAGTGGTCACTAGTCAAATGAATATGCATTATTTGCATGTAGTAGAGCAGGTCCAGTGACTGCCAACTGATTGGTTTATTTACCTGGATGTGGAAAGACTGTTCAAGGCTTGAACAGCAGCAGGACAGGGCCGGAACTTTCTTTGCATACCACTTAGGCTTTGTGTTATGATGAGCTTTTCTGAAAAGGTTGAGACTAGTAAGGTTTTTCTCTAGAAGGAAAACAAGTTATTGGCTGGTTCTACAATTCTTACAGTTGAGTTCCTCACAGAAAGGAGCAAGTTTTAAAGTTGTTGTGTGGCCTGTTAATCCTGCGATTAGTGGGAATTTGCACTGCGTCCAGCTCACTCATATGACCTTTAGGTAGTGAAGTGGGGCAGTGGTTTTTCTCCTTCTAGCATGACGTTGTTATTTGAAGTAGTGTCTTTCTGATGAACTTGTGGTTGCTTTGGAGAGCAATATTAAGCTCTGTCCTCAGTTAGTGTTAAGATGCAGGCAGTGTGAGCACAATGGTGGTTCTTGAGGATCTCTAGGAAGAAGATGGGGGAAAATACTGCCACTTCCTGAGAGTTGGGCTGTGGTAGAGTTAGGAAGTTACTGAACTGTGGGCTCCTGCATCCCAGAACGGCAACTGAAGGTGGTCCTGTCACAGAGAAAGCAAGTGTTTGTGTTGCTTGGAAACCAAACAAAACTTAGCTGCTGTATTTGTGTGGCTAAGTGTTGGACAAAAGAGGTTCCTTATCTCTGCTGAAACTTCTTACTGTGACTTGTCTGGAGGGAGCTTTTTAGTAGAGGTAGGGAAGAACCACAGGCTCAACAAATAAATTTCCTGTACTCCTGTGGTCACATATGGAAGCACTGTCTGCTAGCATGTTAATGATGCACAGTCATGTAGTAGTTCTTATTCAAAAGTAGAAATGCAGCTTGAGTGCAGCAGTATTTCATGTCTCTTCAAAGGTTTAGCTTTTGGAGACTGCTGTAGTCCTGCTCAATGTGGCCCATTAGGACTCAAACAGTACAGAAGTCTGACAGCAGAATGGTATACTCGGAATGGGTAGCTTTCTGACCTTGAGTACCACTGGCTGTAATAGTGGATTTGTTTCTTGCAGACTTCAGTAGATTGGCAATTAATGAAGCTTAGTAATGGTGGAGTTCAATTCTTAGTATCTGATCTATAGAAATTAATATGTGTCTTTCTGTCCTTTTCGTTGTCATGTGTACAGATCTTTGATAGCTGCTGGATCCAGTGTTAGTACAACTGCTGTAGACCAACCAAATACAAGTCCAAAACTGCCTTGTGTTGGCAGATCTGGGGTGTGTCAAAACTAGTGGGGAGGGCACAAGAAGAACTTAAGGTGAAGAGCTATCTGGAAAACAAGCATTAGCACCTAATTCTTGTGCTAAACTCCCTCTTTTCCTTGCCTCCTATGTTACTGCCTTTCCTTATCAGGTTAGATGACTGTCATGTGATTATCCCCAAATTTAAGTGAAGTACAGCCTAGAGTTGCAGAGCTGTGCTGCTTTATTAGTGTAGGCAAAGCAGTCCCTTGAAGAGACTGTGAGACTATAGCTGGTCATGAGATTGAGATAGTAGTTTAGTCTCCAGCCTAAGAGGTCTTTTACTAGCTTTATTCCCCAGTAAGTGCTAAACTGTGCAATGGCTGTGCTGCTTCATTTTGGGCCACAGTGTTTGTGGCCCAATGTTGTTGGGCCGATGATGGATTGCTCGATGTAGTCTTACCTGCTGAGACAGGGTAAGTTGTCTCAAATTGCATCCAGAAGAACTATAGGCCTTCTAATTACAAAACTTTATAAGAGCATGTTACTTAAAATGTCTTTGTCACAGCTGTCCTGATTTAGAAGATGACTCTTCACAAAGTGAAACTATTTCTTTTATCGGGGTGGTGCTACACTTTGAATTCATCTCCAAAGCTGTACTCCATTACCGCAGCATTCATATGCCGGAGCAGGCTCGTAAGCTTATAAAGGCATGCTGGGCAGTTGTCAGATCCTATTTTTAAACTGTTTCTGAGAAACACTTCTGTCTCCTATCTCTGCACAAGCATAGGAAAGGCTATATTTCATGTAGGAGCCGCAGTGTCTGGGCTCAGCTGACAGCAATTTTTGAACTTGAGTGTCTCCTGTTCCGAGATAGTAAAGTTGAGTCTGCACTGACTTCTGTTGGGGAGGGGAAATGACAATAACTAGGAAATCGTGGCAGTGAGCTATTGAGTCCTTGACTATAACTACCTATAATAGATACAGGTTTATGGTGCTTGGTAGAGTAGCCAAATTTTAATAGAAATCCTGATGGTTAGTGTTAAAGCACCTGCTTTGCTATATTTAATGGAGTACAAGAAGAGTTGAGAGCTAGAACACTTTAAATGGTCTCTCTCCTGGTGAATCTTAAACATAGCAGGCTTGCTTAATAATCTGCTACTGATTTGCAGTAATCCATTTACTGCAATTGTGTGATACTACTATATACCACCTTTAAATTTCCACTGACATTGGAAAATTGCATAAAAATGCAGCTGGGTTCTGTATCAAAGTAGGGCTAGTTTTTTAAGGTTTTTCCACCCTGTGTCCAAGACCACCTGCTTGAGACTAGGCCTGAAATACAAACACTGAATATGGGTGTTAACATACTCTTGCTATACTAGGGAGGGAATTCCAAAATTGAAGGACCACTGCAGAGAACATGTACTATGTAGTTTGGGGCAAAAATAAAGAATACTGATGAAGCATTTAGACTTGGTTTTGTTTGTCTTCTAAAACTGGTAGATGAGGATATTTCAAACGGGGCTACGTACTATGAACAGGAAGAAAAATCATGCTGCTGTAAGATGAATTATACAATGCAAAATCAATATACTGAGTTCTACATGTCTTAGAGCTCTTCCAAGAGACTCCTCCAACACTGCAGTTGCTAGCGTAGACCTAAATGATGGGGGGGGAATATCATTGTTTCAAATCATTATTGGGACTGTACCCTGAAGGCTGTAGCTAAGCCTGCACTACTTCGAAGAGCTGGAAGTGCAGGATCTTCTGGGTTTTTTTTTTTTCTAGAACAGGCAAGCTGCTCCTCCACACTTTACTGTAGATTGTGCACTACAAATGTTACAGGCCTTGGAAATGCAGCTGTTAGCTAAATTGGTTTGTCTTGTCTTCTGTTTTAGTGGTATGACTACTTAATAATCCTGTTCCATTTAAGTAAATTGGAGTAGTTAACAGATACCAGGGAGAAGAGCAGCTATGTAAATTTTGCCTTGGAGGCCATGTGTTAGTGCTTTTATGAGGGAGGAAGACTTATCACTGGACCTGCTGTAACCTCATCCTACTGTTAGCAAAGCAAGGTAATGAGTTTGAGGGGTATGATAGCTTCTGCAC